>CM032896.1:19688318-19943318 GCA_019176425.1 Megalops atlanticus
AGAGGGGGGAGAAAAAGGGGGGGGGTCGTCGCTCTTGTTTACCATCTCCAGCTGCATCTGCTTGTGCAGGGTGGAGTGCAGCCGCTCCTGCTGCCGGCTGTACATCTGCACGATCTCCACCACCATCCTGTCCTTGTCGTCCTCGGCGCTCGCCGCGTCCTTCGCCGAGGCGGCCGCGTGGGCGTCCTCGCCCGGGCCCGTCTCCATGGCGACCGGCCGGGCCTCGCGCTCTCGCTCGCCCGCACGCCGGGAAGCGAGCGCCGGGAGCTCTCCGTCTGCGTCAGGGAAGAGCGGAGGAGGGGGAGTGAGACGAGGAGGCAGCGAGAAACACACGGAGACACACTGAGACACACACACACACACACACACACACACACACACACACACACACACAGAGAGACTGAGACACACACACACACACACACACACACACACACACAGAGACTGAGACACACACACACAGAGACTGAGACACACACACACACACACACACACACACACACACACACACAGACTGAGACACACACACACACACACACACAGACTGAGACACACACACACACAGACAGACATACACACACACACACAAACACACACACACACACAAACGCTCTCACACACACTCACACACAGACAGAAACAGAGACAGAGACACACAGACATACAGACAGACAGACACACACACACACACACACACACAGACATACAGACACACACACACACACACACACACACACGCTCGCTCACTCTCTCTCGTGCGGCCATGCAGCATGTCTGTGACTAATACCGCCGCCTCCGTGGGCGTCTTTCTGCTATGACACCGATTCCCGTGCTGCTGTGGGGATGGACCCAGCGCTGCTCCGCTGCACTCAGGAGCGTACAGCTCAACCGTACCACATCATCACCTCACACAAACATCTGCAAACGTCTGATCACGTCTAATTAAGAACAACACGTTTCCAAGGTAATGTTTATAATGTTGATAATAACGATATTATTAGTATCAATAGCAGATGGCCTCACCTGCCGTAAATGACAGGCATAGTCAAACTTTGAAACAGTCAGAAACCCTCGATCGTGGGGGGAGAGAGATAGAGCCTTTATAGTAATGCTTGCCTTGTTTTTTCCTCCATGCCTTTGTTTTGGCTTAGTACTGGACAAAAGCTTGCACACAAACATACACACACACACAACACACACACACACACACATACACACACGGAACCATGGAGACCACACAGCCAATCCCAAAAGCAACCTACATGCAAACCATGTCGCTGCTGCCAAAAAAAAGAAACACAAACCCAATGAGCATGCTCAGTGCACACGTTCATCAGAGGGGAGAGCCTCCCGAAATGAGAGAGAGAGAAGGAACGGCAGGAGAGTGAGAGTGGGGGAAAGACAGAGGGAAGGAATGAGAGAGACAGAGAGGGGGGAGAGTGCGAGAGTGGAGTGTTACTACTGCGGGTCCCAGTCATGTTTTTACAGACAGGCTGTTCCAGTGAGCCCCGTGTTAAAAAAAGGAAACGCATTTGCAAATGCACTGCCTCTTAACAAGCAGAGAGGGCTGTGTTCACAGCAGGTCTGCCTTCCCAGCATGCCCGGCGCGGGATTCTCAGCAGAGGCCAGAGACTGGCGCAGGCCTGCCGACTCTGACTCAGTGATGTCTGTCTCACACACACACACACACACACACACACACACACACACACACACACACACACACACACACACACACACACACAAGCACACAGGAGTGAGTCACACACTAACTACACAGCAAGAGGGAGAGAGAGAAGGGGGAGGTGGGAGGAGAACGCAAGAGACAGAGATAGAGAGAGGAAGGGGGAGAGAGAGATGGAGGGGGGGAGAGAGAGGAAGGAAGGGAGGATGGAGGAGAGAAAATGAGGGCGAGAAAGAGAAGGAGAGGGAAACTGGGAGGGAGGAAGAGTGAGTGAGAGAGAGAGAGAGAGAGAGGAGCGGTGAGGGAAAGAGATATGGAGGCTATGAGAGAGACAGACAGAGGGAGCGAGATAAGAGGGCGAGAGAGGGAGTGAAAGGGAAGGAGAGAGGGCCGCAAAGAGGGGAGGGGGGGAAGAGGACCGCGGTCTGGCAGTGCAATACCTCCCCCTCCCCCCTCCCCCCCTCCCTCTATACCGAACTCGGAGTGGAGGGACACGCTACATGCAGAGACTCAGCTCTGGCAACAAGGGAGCCCTCTCCTGCTCTTCCGCTAACCTCTCTCTCTCTCACACACACTTACACACACACACACACACACACACACACACACACACACACACACACACACACACACACACACACACACACACACACTCTCTCTCTCTCTCTCTCTCTCTCCAGGTGCACTCCTCACATCTCCATTAATCATTAGCGGAAGCCCATGCAGTGACACTCTCCCGCGTTTCCCCTCTCTCCCCGCGCATGTGTGCGTGTGTGTGACGGGGCGGGGCGGGGCGGGGCACGCACCTGCGTTCGGGGCGAGCTCCTCCTGGGCCGCCCGCCGGCGCGCCTCGCCGTAGTGCCTCTTCAGCAGCGCCCCCAGCACCTCGGCGCCTGCCTCGCCCTCCTTCCGCAGCGGGTGCGGCAGCGACACGTTGGGCGCCACCACCTTGTCGCACGTGTACAGGAAGTAGCTGCGAGAGAGAGGAGAGGAAGGGGGGTGCGGTCAGGGACGCGCCCGCGCACAGCGGATACGAAACCCCCACACCCCCACCCCCGAACCGCGAGGCCTGGGAGAGCCGACGCTACCCGCCGCTCTCGTTTCATTTATTATTCACGAGCGCTCGTTGCGCTGTTAAAGAAAACAAACAAACAGGGAGGAAGAGGTGGTTCTGAGTGTGTTCTGCCTCCGGCGCCCGCTCAGACGCGCGCTCCTGGGTTTGTTTTGGTTGGCCGCCGTGTGAGCGGGCGTTTCCTGTCGGGGTCAGGGGCGGCTCTGCGCTCCTCTGGCGGGACGGAAATGGGAGATCGCCGCCTTGAAATTCAGAGGGCAGCCGGGGGGCGCCTCCACGGCCGAAATAAAACCCGGGGAAAGCGCACAGAGCGGGCACGGCCACTACACGGGAAAGCCCACTAAACGCTTTCCCTGGGGTCGGGATCAGATCTGAATCTGTGAGAGGGGTCATTTACACTTCACACTTACATACACATCCTAAAGGGAGAGCATACAGAATCCTTTCCTGGGCAGCAGGTCTGATTGACCTTTGACCCTGTAGTATGGGCGAAGCATTTATAAAGAATCTTTCTGTCATCCCTGAACCCTTCATGATATTCACGCAGAGTAAGAAGCTTTCCCCCCTGTCTGGGGAACATGATGTGAGGAGCTCTCGCCCTGTACAGGGCAGGAGATAATGATGCAGACTGAGGATCTCTCCCGCCTGTCTGGAGATCAGTGGTCAGACGGATCAGGTCTAATCGTGCAAAACCCTTCAGTCTAGCCGCGGTGTGGTGCGTCACGTTGCGCCGGCCGCTGCAAACTGCACTGTCAGTGTAATCCGGCTAATCCCGGCCCTAATCCGGCCTCGGATTACTCTCCCAGACCGGCATCTGGGAAGCACCGCTGCATGCTGGGAAGGGACCAAAAATTACCTGGGGTGGATGATGGCCGAGTGGCCGGGCTCCTGTTTGATGTCTGGGTACAAGCGGTTGAAAACCAAGGCAGGCTGGGAGGAATTACCCTGTGAAAACAGACACACACACACACACACACACACACATTAGAATAATTTCAGGTAAAAGCATTTGGCAGACGTGACAGAGGAGGAAACAAATGCTAGCGGCGACAGGCTGCGACCTGTTATTTCTGCGGGGATTACAAATGCATGTGGGTCCGGCTCGCATGAACACAAACCAATACATCACAGCGCAAAGTGTGTGCCCTGGCAGGTAGAACCGTATAATTAATTACAAATACAGGGTTCTCTGCAAGGATACAGTGTTGGGGGAAGGTGTGAATTGGAGGGTGTTGGGGGGTGGTGGAGTGTGTGTTATTTGGAGGGTGTCAGGGGGAGGGGGTGTGTGTGTGTGTGTTACTTGGAGGGTGTTGGGGGAGGGGCTGGGGGGGGTGGCAGGGACATCAGCTGCGCTGTGAGGTGGTGACCTCCTCGGTGACCCCGCTGTGTGACAGGGGCAGAGGTTGGGGGTTGGTGGGTGGGGGGGGGGGCAGGCCCGTACCTTTCTGGCCGGCTCGCTCTCGGACAGCTTTCCGTTGGGGAAGCAGAGGTCGGGGCTCGCTCTCCTCACCTGCCCGTCCTCCATGCCGGCCTTCTGCAAGACAGGAGAACGCAGTGGTTAGGGGGGGGACACTGTGGCCCTCGTCCCTCCCCAGCACAATGGCGCGCTTCAAAACCAGCCCCCCCAAAACCTCCCTAGCCCCCCCCGCCCGCAGCACGGCCGCCCCCGGGAGTGTGTAAATTCATTACACTGCAACGGCTTTTCAATCCCAAGCCTCCAGCTGCTGGGATTGATTTCTGTGGCAGTGGCGTAACAACAGAGCCACTCCCCCGTCTCACACACACATACACACACACACACACACACACACACACACACACACACACACACACACACACACACACCCATTGTTCTCAAACTGGCCGCGAAAATATCCTTGGAAAAGCGGCCTCAGGACGGGGCCGGGGCCGGGGGTGGGGGTGTGTTGCAGGCATACACGCTGTACCGGAGCGGGAGGGAGGGAGGGAGGGAGGGAAGCCGCGTCTCTGATCCCAGACCGCGGCAGGAAGCCTGCTCCAGAATAACAATGGCTGTGTTGCGGCGGCTCATATTTACACACGCAGACAGGGGCAGGCCTGCGTGACTCATGCAGATGGGGATGGCGTGCATCATCTGAATGATGTGTGCGCTGAGTGCAGGGCTGCGTCTCTGACGCGCTCGGTAAACAGCTCTGCCGCTCTCTCCCTCTCTCTCTCTCTCTCTCCCCCTCTCTCCCTCTCTCTCTCCCTCTCTCCCTCCCTCTCTCCCTCTCCCTCCCTCTCTCCCTCCCTCTCTTCTCTCTCTGCTTCTCTCTCTGCTTCTCTCACTCTCTCTGCTTCTCTCCCTCTCACTCTCCCTCTCACTCTCCCTCTCACTCTCCCTCCCTCTCTCTCTCTGTCTCTCTCTCTCTCTCTCTCTCTCTCTCTCTCTCTCTCTCTCTCTCTCTTGCTCCCTCTCTCCCTGCAGTGCTCTCTACTCTGATCTACAGCACACTCAGCAGGGCCTGGAGCTGATGATTATCTACTGTACACAGCCGTGCCACTGCACACAGGCCCAGGGCTGCGGAGCGTACACACACACACACACACACACACACACACACACACACACACACACACTACACCTAAAGATATATACACACATAAACACAAACACAACAATACAGGCAGGCATGCACACATACACAGACACACACACATAAAGAGAGATACACACAAGAAGACAAATACACACACCAATGAGAACTAGAGCTAGACCCGTTCTGGCACAAGCTGCATCTGAAACTGGCAGCTGCTTCTCTACTGCAGCCACCCACACGCACCACAACCACACAGCCCAGAGAGACCCCTGACCGCAGCCGCTGAGCACTGCACATGACCCCGCACTGAACGCTGCCATCTGCTGCGTCACGGTGACGGCCCGGGCTTTTCCTCAAACAGCTCCCCCGTACCGGGTGTATCGTTGCTTTTTCTTGTAACGGTAGTCTGGCTTCAGATCTACTGTGGAAAAAGTACCATTGGTGAGCAGGCCTGGTTTCAACTCTTCAGTGGAAAAGTGGTATTAGTGAGCCTGCCTGGTTCCAGCTCTACAGTGGAAAAGCAGTATTAGTGGGCCTGCCTGGTTCCAGCTCTACAGTGGAAAAGCAGTATTAGTGGGCCAGCCTGGTTCCAGCTCTACAGTGGAAAAGTGGTATTAGTGAGCCAGCCATTCTCTTTAGGCTATGGCACTAGTTCAAGCACCCCCCCCACGCACATCAATGGTTGTTTTTTTAATTTTATTTCTTACATGCATGCTTGTTACTGTGTTATGCCCGACTCTAACCTCCTACCCCAGTTTCTAGGCTTCTGCAAAATAAATCTATGCCAAATTGAATTCTCTCTTCCTTCTCAAATACACGCACATACACGCACGCACACACACATACACAAAGCAGGTATCACGATCCGATGCTCGTCAGACAGGTAGTGCTGGTAGAGCCTGAGGTGTCGCAGGGCAAACCAATAGCTGTAAAGACAAGGTTTTCCTTCATCACACACCAGAGACCGAACGCAAGAGAGACGCTTTTAACGGAGAGCTCGCGGAATCAACAAACGCGGACAGACACTATAAGCAGAGGCCTCCCTCCGTAAACGGGGAGGCGCGAGGTGTCTTTAATCTCTGAATCTGCGACCTCGTCGGCGTCGCCCGGCCGGCTCTCGGAGAGGGGGAGCGAGAAGTAGAGCGCGTTTGCTTTTTCTCTGCGTGTGTTTCGCGCAGGGGTGTTAATGAGACGCTGGGAAAAGGGGGCGTGCATGAGGGGTGATTTGATTTCCGGGGTGACGGGGGGGTTGTTTCCCAATGACGTGAGACGCACTGCAGCAGAGCGAGGATTGAAAACAAACAACTGCACTGCAGCTGCAACCGAAAAAGACCAACATGGAATGGCGCGGCACGACACAGACCAGATCGGCATGGCCAGGAAACAGCCCGGCCAGGAAACCGTGGACCTCCCTTATGTTTTACAGACATTCTCGGCACCACAGTAACCGCGCTCACAGGGCACATGCTGCCTGTGTGTGTGGCAGTGATAAAGGAACAGCAGTGGGGGGGTGAGCGTGGAGGTTCCCCCGGTCTCTGCTGCGCGGGTACGGCAGGGGAGCCTCCTTTCATTCATCTTCCTGAGCTGCGCGCCACTGACAGCTTACTGACTGCCTGCGCACTACCCCCACCCCCAAACACCAAACACTCACACAGACACACACACACGCGCGCGCACACACACACACACACACACACAGACACACACTCTCTCTCACACACACACACGCACGCACGCACTGTGATGGCAGTACTAACGGTTCTCCACAGAGACCTGTAAGAGCGTGTCAGTCCTCCACACACACAGCCCCCCACCTTTTTCAACCAGCATTTTCAATGATGTAGCCTGGAAGGGTGGCTGTTGTTATTGGGGGTAAGAGGGCTCTCAGGCTGGCGAGGGGGACGGATTCCCGCCTCTCACACACACCTCTGCTGCCCCTCACCTCGCTCCTCCACAGGGTGCGAAGAGGAGGAGGGGCCTACGGACCCACTGCAGGCATCTGCCACCTGTGCGTGTGAGTGTGTGTGAGCGTGTGTGTGTTGAATGTTCACAGGAGCGCTGTGAGTGTAAGCATGAGGTGTGTGTATCTGTGAATGGCGGGGTGTGTGTCAGGGCGGCAGACTGGGAAAGGAGCCCTGCCAGGCCGCTCTAATCTGCTTTTAATGAAACCCACTCTCACCGCCCAAACGCTGGGGCCCCAGGGTGAGGGCGAGGGCGTGGCCACACCAGCGGAGCTCCCGCCCCCTTCCCCTCTCACCTTACTGCTCGCACACTGTACACACACACACACACACACACACACACACACATAACCCAAAGCCCAACCTTATGACAGAGTGGATTAGCATTCCAGGCACTCACTCAGGCCTAGCTGCAGCTGAACTCTCAGCCACCCCCCCCCCCCCCCCACCCCCAGGCCAACAATGTTCTTAATCCACAAGCAGTCTGCCGCAGCTCCCCGTCTCGTACAAACACCCCCTCCCACACACAGACGCTGGGGTCACTCCGACCCCCTCCTCCCCCGCCCACCCCGGCCGCTCTCCTAGGGGTCAGTGCCCCCCCTCACACCGGAGCCCGGGAGAGATCAGGTCCTCTGCTCCATCCCCCCGCCTCTGTCCTCTTCCTTATTCACAACACCAGTGCTCTTACAGACACACCTACATCTTACTGGGTGGGCCCCATCTAGTACCTCTATATCTACGGTTACGGGCAGTTTTTTCCCTTTTAAAACAAGTTTGATCTGAGTGTTGCTGGTAAGTGACTCCGCAGTGGGGGAGGGTCACGGCTGAGTTAGAGTAAAGCAGCCTGTGTTCCTGTTTGGTCAGGTTAATGGGGCTTTTCGCTGGATGAAATCGCTCCGCTGGTTAGACTCGACCCCTCTCTGAGCGCAAAGCCAGGCCCTGGGAGCGGGCCGCTCCAGAACCGGGTTCAGAAGCCCGGTCGGAAACGCGCAGAGCCGCTGCCGTTTCGGCCGGGCCGGAGAGGAACCCCCGCTCGTCTCCGCCCGGGGCAGGAAGCGCGCCAGCCTCCGGGTGCGCCCCGTGCGTGTGTTCCTGCGCGCTGGAGCGTGCGTCTTTTTAAACCCGGACGCTGTTTCGGAACTCTCCGGCCCCTGCCAGCCGCCCCCCAACCTCTCCACTCCATCTGCTGTGAAAACACGGCTCTCCTCCTCCGAGCCGGGCTCCCCGGCCCCGGGCGCGTCTGGAATGCCCCGCGGAGGGGGGCACACAAAGCCGCACTGTGCCCCCTTTTCATCCCCGCCGGCATTCAGCCGAAACACCAGAGGGGCACAATCTGTGTGGGGGGCCGCGGGAGGACGGAGGCCTGGCCAAGCAAACAACCCTTTTCTGGCACATTTCTCATTCCTTTCAGAGAGGGAGGGAGGGAGGGAGAGAGGGAGCGGGGAACAGGGAGAGAGAGGGAGTGGGGAGGAGGGAGAGAGGGAGCGGGGAACAGGGAGAGAGAGGGAGTGGGGAGGAGGAGAGAGAGAGCAGGGAACAGGGAGAGAGAGGGAGTGGGGAGGAGGAGGGAGGGGAAAGGGACAGAGGAAGGGCTGGAGAGGGAGAGAGAGGGAGGTGGAGGTGGCGAGAGAAGGAAAGAGAGAGGGAGGCAAAGACATGGGGGGGGGAGCGAGGGAGAGAGTGAGACAGCGAGAGAGAGGGGGAAAGCTGGTCACGCCCTGTCTGTACTTTACCACATCCTGTTAAGACTTCAGGCTTCTAGTACAGCAGAGACCAGGGGCATGTGAGAGGGAGAGGGAGAGGGAGAGGGAGAGGGGAGGCCATTCTTCACGCTTTTCAAGTCTGTTTTTTCCTGAATCGAGTTCATTTGCTTTTTTCAATTTGCCAGGACTATGGTAATCTAGGAACAGCACATGCAGTGGCAGGAGGTGGTCCACCATACCGCACCTTTTGTGTGGAGCCTCTAATCCGCTAAGCTATTTATCCATTTGGCACAGACAGCCGTGCCACTCTACTGTCATCAATATCTCGCACACAAAAACACAGAAACACGGCAGAGGACACAAACACACACGCACACACACGCACACACACAAACACACACACACCAGAACACACACAAGCCGAGAGGCTCACCTACACATAACCACATATGAGAGTAACCAAAAAAAATAAAAACACACACAAATCAAGAAATTCCTATACAAACCCACACATACACAAACTTGCGCGCAAACAGGACATACTGTACCCCCCCAACACAGACACACATTTGGCCTGCCCAAATTTGGCCGTGGGCCTCTGGCGGATTTTTTGGGACACATGGGTGTCCCGTCTAGACGTGTGCCGTCTGGGCAGAGGACACAAACTGCCACTGTGCGCAGCTCTCCGCCAGACGCCGTCTGAGGCCCCGACACGCACTCGGCTGATAACATCAGGCGCCGTCAAGTGGAACAGGAGTGACCGTCTCTCCCATGGGCGGGGGATTCGCTCCAGACACCTGACTGATTCATTCAGGGACACAGGATAGGACAGAACTGACTGTCTGTACAGAGTGAGGAGGAACCGGATCAGACGCGAGAGCAGGTGTGGCATGTTTGAGAGTTGAGTTTGGCAGTTTACCCTCTCTGACAGGGCCAACCGCTCGTCCCTGCCCGACCCTCCCTCCCCCAAGTAAACCCTGCTCAGCTGCCGGAGCGGTGAATCAGGAAATGCAGGCCCCTGACTGGCCCCCCCCTCTCCTCACAAGCCACTCCCCCCCCCGGGGCGGTGTCGAATTACACACAGCCTGCTCGCTGCTATTTTGGTCCCTCTGTCTGGGTGTCTGGCTGTCTGTCTGCGGCTCTGTGTGAACCTGAATGCCTTCCCTGCGAGGAGCTCAGCCCGTCTCGCTTTCCACACAGCCGTTTGAGCCCTGCCCCCCCGCTCTGCGCTGCGCTTTAACTGAAAAACCGCTGCTCCAGCTGCGGGCGTGAGGCGTGAGGCCGACCGCGTTAATTACCCAGCTGTCGCAGGTCACCTCTGAGTCAGAGCGCGTAATCAGGGAGGCACGTGGACGGAGAGGCACGCGCCGGGTCCCGGCCCACGCCACGCAGCACAGCCCCGCGGGACCCCCGAGGGACACGCCCTGCCCTCTCTCTCTCTCTTCCCCTCCGTCTGTCTCTCTCTCACTCTTGCTGTCCCTCTTTTCCTCTCTCGATCTGTCCTTCCCTCTGTGTCTTTCACTCTCCGTCTTTCTCTCTCTTGCTCTGTATCTTGCCCTCTGCTTCTCTTTCACTGTCACTCTCCCTCTTTCTCTCTCTCACTCTGTATCTTTCTCTCTGTCTCTCTCTCGGTCTCTTTCCCTCTGTCTGTGTTTCAGTCTCACTCCCCTTCTTTCTCTCACTCTGTATCTTCCCCCGCATTTCTCTTTTGCCGTACTGCTTTCTCTCTTTCCCAGTCTCTCTCTCCCTCTTCCACTCTCTCATTTTCCCTTTGGTCTCTTGCTCTCTTTCACTTTCTTGCCCTCTCTCCCTCCCTCTCTCCCTCTCCCTCTCTCTCCCCCTCTCTCCCCCCCTCCCTCTCTCCCTCCCTCCCTCTCTCTCTCTCCTTCTCTCTCTCTCCCCCTCTCTCTCTCTCCCCATGAGAGTGTGCCATTCCCAGGTCATGGTCAGGCCTGCTACTCCATGAGGCCTTACTGAAAGTCTCTGCCCCAAAGCCATGCCACTGCAGAGGGTGGAGGGTCACCATGCCTGCCCGCCCCACGTGTAACAGGACTGCCTCAAACGTCAGCAAGCGCCTCGGACACGCACGGGAGTCCTGGCCCTCTAAAAAGCCCCGCTCCAGGCAAGTGGGGAAGATAACGCCATGGCTAAACTGTGGAAGTAGAAGCCCGTGAAGCGTGAAATATTTTCAAAGCAGAAGAAAAAAAAAAGAGACAGACAAGTAAAGACCTGGTTTCCGACAGTTTATAAAGACATCGAGCGAATGCATGGGAGCGTTTCTAACACGCCCCATTCTCAAACGGGGATCCGATTCATGAATTCAAGCTACCTTCTTGGAAGATACTGAATCTACTCAGAATCGGGGTGTTTGGGTCTTCTGGCTAAAAGCAGACTGGTACCAGTGTTGCCAGCTTGGCACTGTTGACCCCATCAGCAGCTTTCCTTCCTGAAAGTGCCTAGCAACAGGCTGAGGGCTTTTTAAGATCAATTTTGGAATTTTGGCAAATTGAGTTAAAGCGGCCCAGACCATTTCTGATTCCAGCACCTACATCCCTCTCCGAACTGAGCAACACTCTGCTGGGTCCCAGTTACACTGAGACCACCCTACCCCCCGGCACCACACCCAGCCTAGACGGCATCTGAGAGAGCGGGGACGCACAGACAAGCATAACCCCTCACTCTGAAGGCCTGCCAGGCCCATGAAAGGCACTACATAAACACAATCCACTCTTACTGCCATCACAGTGCTCCTGTCTGTGCAGCCTGATCTCAGGCTGAATTACTCCTGAAAAGAATGGGCAGCATTTCCCCAAACGTTCTGAACCCACGCATGGAGCCAGAACCCACACGTGAACCTTCGCATAAATCACAGCCGGATCCGCCTGGTCCAGCTGACGTCAGAGCGGATCCGCGGATCTGGTTCAAACACGCTCGAGCTCGTCTGGTCTCTGCGTCTCTGCGAAGGACCTCTCCCATAGAAACACAGAGGAGAGAGAAGGAGGAAGAGGGAGACTTAGAGAAAGAGGGAAGGAGAGAAAGACAAACAGAGCGAGACAGAGAGAGAGAGAGGCAGTGGGTGCCCCAGGAGTGTAGCAGCGGGACGCCACACTGTGTCTCTCAGGATTCCCGGACTGTCTCTCATTAGAGAGCGTTACACAGAGCGCCCCTATAAAAAGCCCTGCTGTGCTAACACACCAAGGACAGAAGCTCTGAAGAACTGCACTGCTCTACCATGTCGTTACGAGGGGCCATTTCACAAAGCACCAACCTCATACTACCACCAACCTAAGTAGTTCCATTTATGAGTACGTTTCCAGCCACAAAACAGTGTAGCACACTAATGGATGAACTGCATTGCACTGCACTGAGGCTGAATGACCAGGCTGCTTAACCATGGCAGCTTAAACATAGACCGCCGTTCACTCGGAGAGGCACACAGCCAGTTAAAAAGCATGCTAAAAACAGCTGTGGTTAAACGTCGGTTGTGAAGACAAACTGCGCTATTTGGAGATAAACTGCACTATCTGGACGCGGGCCGACCGGCCCTGACCTACATGCGGCTTTGAGTATCTACAGTAAACCACTCCATCTGTTTCCCTGGGACTCATCACCGCTCGTCTCGGTGTTCCGGGCTCCTGCTTGCAAACGGCACGACACGCGACATTAACCCAAAGCCAGAGCGGCTTAGCTACAGACTAACCGCCCCGACTTGCTGGGAAACGGCGGCGACGGTGGCGGCCAAAGGTTAACCCCTGGTGGGGTTCCGGGGCCTGGCCTATGAGATACAGGAGAAGCTTGGTGGATTGGAAAGATCTAGTGCAACAAACAAATGACTCCTGATACCCCGACCAGACTGGCCACATATATGGGGAAACTGGGACTAGCCATCTAGCTGAAACCCTGTATGTAGAGGCCTGAACACTCATCTGACGTCCCTGAGCCAGATGCAAATGCAAGGGACAGGCCGCCTTCCCAGCCTCTGCACCAGGAAGCAGATGGACTTCAACCACACAGCAGCGCAGCGGTCAGGCATTAGCTTCGCCACATTTCAGCGTGACTAAAACGAGGCGACCGCTGTCCAATGTGAACAATTGGTCCCTCTGTTCTGGGGCGCTCCTTTTGCTCTTGTCAATATGACCGGTTGGGACCCTGCGGATGAACGATGCTTTCATGCCTATTTGTTCCAGCGAGCAGGCGGTCTGTCACGGTGTTCACATCCTGCGCTGGACCCTGAGCGTGTCCGAAGCTTGCTGTGACCGTCACAGCCGGATTCCACACCGCAATCGGACGGCCCGCGCCATTTTAGGGCCGTGTCCGTGGGTCAGCCTGAGAGGCCGCTGAATGGACAGACTACCTTGGTGGGTTAGAAATCACCGAGCAACGGGACAAAACTGCTGCAAGGCTGCAAATCGTGCAGATGGGGAAAAATCTGTGACAGCAGGAGGCAGTATAGAGGACACCCCTGACTACAACAGGACACGGTTGTTTTTGGGGGTGGGGGTGGAAACATGGTGAAAATCGCCTGTTGTAGTGTAAGGCACAAGGGCTACATGCAACTGTGCTTGCTAAATGACCGATCATTTCTTCTTACCAATAAACACACCCAGTCTCCTTTTAAAGACCAGGACTGGCACGATTCTAGTTCCAGAATGTCTAATACTCTGCGCAGTCTGAGGCTGAGAGCGAATTTTAAAAAAATAGAAGAAGGTGAGCAGCACTGCGCAGATGTAGACACCAGGGGGGATTTTTGGGTTTGTTTGCAGGTTAGAGGTTGTTTGCGTATGAAAATCATCGGAGGCCAGCGTGTGATTGGCTGTGTGGGAGGGCTGATACAGGCCAGCCACTTTACAGAGACCTCAGGCGGTTAATTTTCACCATGTGACTGCGGTTTGTGTGTTACTCTCTGTCTGAGTTGAAGTCAACGCCACTTCAACTCAGTCAATCCAGGGAATTAATTGAAATTCAATTCGTGAATTGTCAACCAACCAGTCATCATTTTCTCTGACAATACTGCGATCGATGAAGTGAATTTCAGTTCCGTTCCTGAACTGTGTGAACTGAAATGGAACTGACGGTGTGTGGTGTCTGTGTGTATAGATGTGTGTGTTTGAGTGTGGATATTAATGACTGTGGGTGTGTGCATGTGTTAGTGTCATTTTGTACATGTTTGTGTGTGTGTCTATGTGTTAGTGTCATTGTACATGTGTGTATGTGCACGTCTATGTGTTAGTGTCTGCGGGTGTGTGAATACGTTATTGTCACTATGTGTGTGCCACTGTGTGTTTGTGTCACTGTGTGTATATGTGTGTGTGTGTGGGTTGTCGCTGTTGTTTGCGTGCGGTGCCCCGGCTCAGACTGCCATGGCGACAGCAGGAGCCAGCTGTCCTGAACTGATCCCCACCTCATCTCAGCATCTGCCTCTGGGGGACCGCCTGACAATGCAGCTGCCTCTCAGTCTGTCTGTCTGTCTGTCTGTCTGTCTGAGTTTGTGTGTGAGCGAGGGAGGGAGAGAGGGAGGCCTGGGCCAAGGGTGCACACACACACACACACACACACACACACACACACACAGACACAGACACAAACACACAGACACAAACACAGACACACACACACACAGACAGACACAGACACAGACAGACACAGACAGACACACACACACACACAGACACACAGACAGACACACACACACACACACAGAGACACACACACACACACACACACACACACACACACACACACACACACACACCCCTGGCCACAGACTGGCTTTATTTAACCTGCAGTCACAGTTACAAGCCACCGCCATATTACCATACAACACATAGCAGCACATACAGCAGAGCGTAACTGGTAATGACCTCCCATGCAACCGCAGCGCAGACCCCTCCGCACTGAAAGGGCTTCCCCTCCCCTTCAGCAGGCATGTACAAGTGCTCTTTGTTTATGTAATGACTGGCTTGCCGGGTCATCGGCCTGCTTTGGCTCTTACGGCCTGTTAATTGGAGCCTGGAGAGTCGGCTGGCAAACACACGGCTGGCGTCAGAGAGGGTGTCCATACCGCGGGGGCCTGGGACAACGTGCTGTGCCGGGGACAGCATTTGTACGACAATGGAGGGGTGTTCTGGAAAGCCGTGTCTGTGGTACGGGATTTTTGGAGGCCCCTCTTGCATCCATGGGGCTTTTGAGAGTCACTGTCTGTGACGGGAAGTTTTGGGAGGCCTTGTCTGTGACGTGGGGGTTTTAAGAGGCCGTGTCTGTGTCACGGGGTTTCGGGAGGCCCTGTCTTCTGCAACGGGCTTTTGGGAAGCCGTGTCAGCACTGCAGTGTTTTGTGTGTCCTCCAGTGGAGCAAACTGCAGTGGAATTGCCAGTGATGTCAGCCACCGCCACGGTGAGTAGGAGGCAGAGAGAGAGAGGGAGAGAGAGCGAGAGAGAGAGAGGGAGAGCGAGAGAGAGAGGGAGAGGGAGAGAGAGATGGACAGAGAGAGAGCGAGAGAGAGAGGGAGAGAGAGGGAGAGAGAGGGAGAGAGAGGGAGGGAGAGAGAGAGATGGAGAGAGAGAGAGCGAGCGAGAGAGAGAGGGAGAGAGACCGAGCCTGTGATAATGAAGTCACCGGTTTCCAAAGAGGAACACACAGAGTCAGGCAGCTGTCTGCTGTCTGCACCACAGCCGCTAACGCGTCTGCTCGCTCAGACGGCCGGAACAGTCTGCCGCGCCAGCCCCCGCGACCGCAAGAGCGTCCCACGCGGCCTCGCCGCGCTCGCGCTGCTCTCTGACCGCGGCGGGGCCTCACACAGCAAGCGCCGCCCGGCGCTCTCACTCCTCGCGCGGCCCTCGGTATCGATCTCTCTGCGCGCGCACGTGACGGGAGTCGCGTTTAAGCGCGCGAGAAACGCAACGTGTGAAATGCAAAAGAGTTTCGGAGACGTCTCCACCCAGCCGGGCTGTGAAAACGGACACACGCCCACCCGCCCCCCCCCCCCGACGAAGAACCCCACCCCCGACAAAGAACCCCACCCGTCAATCAAACTGGCTCCCACCGGCCCCGCCCCCCGTTGACTGCTTGGCTTTTTACGGCGCCTTTGCAGCGCCTCTCTGGCGGGAGCTGGGAGGAGTCCCGCAGGGGGACAAAAGGCCGTTTGACGAGCCAGGCTTTGGCTAGGCCTACCTGCTGGCGCCAGCAGGGCACCCAGCGAAACAAGCAATACGCAAAACCAGCAAACATGACAGAAACACCAACCGGAAGGATCCCTATCTGCTGCGTGTGGCCCTCACGCCCTGCTCTCTTAGGGCCCTTGTGGCGTCCACCATAGGGAGGCCTTCCTGAGCAGGCTAAAGCTCAAAGCTAATGCTAAAGCTAACGCTAATGCCCGCTGGAAGCACCTGCTTCCACAGCTCCCACTTGCTCTGGAAGCGGTGAGTCACGCTGGGCTGGCAGTTCATTTATTCCAGCTGAACGGGGCTTTCAAATAACCGCTCCGGACACAGCTCTGGGCCTGAAACTGGCAACATTAGGAATGACTGAAGCGGACATTGTTCTGCCTCGCGCTGGCTGCTGACTGGCCTAAAAGCACACAAGCGCCAGTGTGCGAGAGCTGCGTACGGTTTCAAGTTTCGTTGTTATTGTGTTTGTGTCGTTCCCGCCGCTCGTTTTTCGCACGGCGTGAATTTCCTGAATGCCACGGGGTTTGTTGGTTTAGGTGCGCGCCATCGCCGGGCCGTGAGTCAGGAAAGTCCAGAGGATAGCGTCACTCCACCGAGCAGCAGACGTCTCCTCCGCTTCCCACCCCGGAGGAGGCGAGTTTCAACATCAAAAAACCCCAAAAACCACAGAGCGTCCCAGATCGCCTGAGGACAATGAGCAGTCACTCTCTGAGCGCGCTCGAGTCTCGTACACTCATGCATCCGGCACTCGTAACTGAAAACACATTTCTGACCTGCAGAACATCAGCCGTGCCCCTGAGAGGACTGAAAAACGCACCCTCTTCTCAGGAAACGGCAACTTAACTGCTCTCGAAAGAGCTGGCGAGCTGACCCAACTGCGCCTGGTTCCCAAGCCGCCTGGGTTCAGAGCGAGCCGCGAAATGGAAAATGTGACAGGGAAAAAAGAAGCCAAAAACAAAAAAAACGAGAGAAAAGTCCCTCGCAGTAAAAGAGAAACTCCGACGAGCACAAAAGCCCGGGCCTGAAGCTCCCGTTGAGGTGCGAGACGGTGCCAGACAGGGGCATGTCACAGCCCCTGCACTTACCGCCTCATTATGCGGCGAGAGCGCGGCGTGTTCGCGGGTTTCCGAGCTCCGCGCTCATCCCTGGGGGGATGGGGTGCTCGCTTTGAGCCGTGAGCGAGTTTGTGTGTGAGCGCGAGGAGGGGGAGGAGGGGGGAGGTCTGACAGTAAAGGTGAGGTCAGCCTGCGGTGCAGACGTGTCTGAGCGGCCGTGTCTGTCTCCCTCCCTCCCTCCCTCCCTCCCTCTCTCTCTCTCCCTCTCTCTCTCTGACGATTACGTCGCAGGAGCGGCAGGGAGCTGGAATGCGGTTTTGCGCACCAGACGAGACACCAGACGGTATTTCCGCCGCACATGTGCAGCGTTAGCGGAGACAGGGCTCTCCCTCCGCGCAGACAGGAAGCGCGCTCAAAATTACAGCAGAGAGCTCTCACACCTGTGCCGGCGCGCAACAGAGAGAGAGAGAGAGAGAGGCTCCTTTTAACCCCTGCCCTGCCTCTGTGCCAAGGAGAAAAGGACAGGCAGAAGTCTGTGGAGTAATTTGTGACGCCTCTCCTCTGGCTGGTCATGACAGTGACCGCCTGACCATAAAAAAAAGAAAAAAAAAGGGCACAGCGCGGGCAGAGAGGTCATGAGACGTGGGCCAGCCAATGGCGTCAGGCCAACCCCGGCAGGGCCATTCCGCTGCGCGACCGGCTTTGTCAATAGAGCTGGCTTTCCTTCGCGCTCTGGGTGACTTCAGATTTTTCGGAGGGGGGGGGGTGGGTAACAAAAGCCACAAAAAGCCTCACCTATTCACACCGCTTCAAACGCTTTAGAATTCTGGGTTTGCGACCGAAAAAGAAAAAGAGTGGTGCAACTATGACGCGTTCACCGAATTGACATGCAGTCCTACATGTGTCAAAATGAAACGCAATAGAGTTTGGTCTGACTCTTTTGTTCTGTGACATTTGGATGACCTGTGCTGATTCCTATGGCAGTTTGTTCACACCCTCTTCCCCTCCCCCCTCCCTCCCCCCCTCTACCCCCAGCAGAAAGACCAGCTGGATACCTCCTCCAGACTCAACAGAGGCCACGTCACCTGGCCTACTCCAACCTTCCCCTCACTCTATCTGGGTCAACTCTGGTTTAAGAAAACATCCAACTGTGAAGGGAAAAAAACCCTCACCGCGGGTCACCCTTTAGGGCCTGAAACCAACAAAAGCCGACACCGATCTGCAACAGACGTCTGCGCTGGGACGCCCGAAAACCAGAGACGAGTACGAACAGGCTTTTCTGACCTCAAACTCCCAGACGGGTTCAACGAACAGCGGCGTAATCTACGATCGGGGCCTTCGGCTTTAAACAATGGCCTGGGAGAGAGAGCGCGAAATCCGCCGGCACTTACTTTGTCCAGGGGCCTCTTGAGCTGGTAGCTGAACTTCTCCTTCATCTCGTCCAGCAGCCGCTTGAGCTCGGCCTCCTCCGCCGTGCCCTGGTGCTTCCTCCCCAGCTGCAGGTAGCAGGGCCACTTGGCCGAGTCGAAGCCCCAGTGGCAGGTGCGCTTGTCGGGCGAGCGGTGCGAGTGCATGACGAACTTCTGCGGGGCGAACAGCAGCTGGCACTCCACGCACTGGACGCAGGGCGCGTCGGGCTGCGTGTAGAAGGCCGGCACGAACAGGCCCTGGCACTTGCCCAGGCACTGGTGCTCCACCTGGAAGCCGGCCCGGCCGCCCTCCTTCAGCAGGCCGTGGGCGGGCAGCTTGCCGCTGGGGTCGGGCGGCAGGGCGGCGCCGGGCCGCAGCAGGGCGTTGCAGAGCCGCTGGGCGTCGGTGAGCGTGATCAGGCCGCAGGACGGCGCGTTGAACGGCAGGATGCCCAGCACCTTGAGGATGCTGAGCTGCTCGGCGTCGCAGCGCGAGCAGTAGACGTAGAGCTCGTCGCACACGGCGTTGATCTGCTGCAGCGAGAACTCGCGCAGCACCGAGTTCAGCACCTGCGGCAGGCAGAGCCGCTTCTCGCCGCCCACCATGAAGCAGGAGATGGACTCGCCCTCCAGCAGCGAGTGGGTGAGCTCGGTGGAGCTGTCGCACGGCACCAGGAGAGGGCCTCCGCCCAGCACCGGCGGCGAGGGCAGGGGGACCAGCAGGCCCGGCGGCGGCGAGGCGGGGTCCGGGCCGCCCCGGGCCGAGAAGGCGGCCGGCCCGCCCAGTGAGCTCTGGCTGCTGAGGGTGAACTGCGCCAGCGTGTGCTTGAGGCCCGGGCTCAGGTCCAGGGCCTTGGCGCCGGCGTGGAGGGGGTGCCTGGCGCCCCGGTCGCCGGCGTCGGCCGCCTCGCGCTCCTCCACGTGCTCCCGCTTGACCTTGGGGGCGCGGGGGGGCCCCTCCAGCCCGCGGCGCTTCAGCTTCATCTCCGCCATCAGCCGCTTCTTGATGGGCGCGTCCTCCAGCCTCTCGCGGGACGGCCGCTTGCCGGCGGCGCCCTTCAGGGAGGTCAGGTCTTTGAAGGGGGCTTTGAGGCTCGTCTGAGCGCTGGCCATGGCTTTGCTCCGATCCTGGGCCTCTCTCTCTCTTCGTCCGGTGCTCTCTCCTTCTCCCTCAAAGCGTGGGCCTTTCTTCTCTCTCAGTTTTCGCAGCAAGCCTTCAGGTGTCCAGACACGCGCATGATGGTGAGAGGTTGAAATTCTGTTAGCGAATCGCTCGTTTTCTGTGGAGGGGAAACAGGTTCAAGAAAGACAGTGAGACAGGAATGCAGAGGTCAGAAAAGCTTCCCTCCTTTCAGACACAAACATCCCCAGTAACATTTCCATCCCAAGGGTTTGCACCCAGGATTTCCCTCTTAATAATATATAAATTGACGTCTTCGGGAGACCAACGAATGCCTCTCAGAAAAGACCTGAAGTGCATTAAATAAACAACCTTCTATATTATGGACACAGGGGGAGTATTAAGATGTGTAAGACTGACTGTTACTGAATAAGCAATGAAGCAAATGGCCAGTACCATACTGGGCACAAACACTTGACTTATTCCACTTTCATGCATATTCATGAGCCCGAGGGAATTAATCACAATATGCTTTCAATAACATCGACACATACGCCAACATCCTGTCATCGAGTGAACCCACAGCAGCGAGGCAATATGCCTTCGAAACTCACAGATACTACGATAAGTCAAAGCTATTTTCCCACGTTACGTTTTCTGAATGTACTCACACCCCACGGGGACTACAACCCGCTCCACTACGTGTTCCCGTAACCTTATTTTGCATTATCAAAAGGATCACCAGTAAGTGATACATCACCACTGTGTAAATCACCACTGAGTGAAAAGGTGATTTTTTTTTAACAAAAGCGACTCGGCTCATGTCATCTGTAAAGTATGACAAGCTTTGTGGCCACCTGGAAGATCAAGAACAGGATTTAGCATATTTGAAACACTTTCGAACAGATTGTACGCTAAGTACTTTTCAAATTAGGTTCAATTACTCATAAATTAATACGTTTCTCGGGAACAACATGTTCAATGGGGAAACAGATTTCCAAAGTACCATCGATTAAACTGTACTATAGAAGCAGACCCTACCAGCGGGACCTAATAGAAAAGCCATTTTAACCATATACAGCAACCACTAAAAGTATACCAATAGACCTCAACGCGTGTTAATGCTGCAAATCCCAAGTATTTCAGATCACCACTAAACAAGGTTATTTTTAAACGGTTATTTTTCCAAAGCGTGCGTACGAATATACAGCGCTGTGATTAAAGCACAACAATAACACATTTGCTTAAATAATTCGATCTAAACAGAAATAAAATTACATCCTGTAAATGGACTTTAGAAGACCGAACACGCACACAGTCTACCTGGCCGCAGCGGCTGTTCACAATGTAAATTCCAGCAAGGTCTTCATTCTGTTTCGTTTGGAAACTGCCATAACAGCATCGAGCCTGCATTAACAACAAACGTGTCCGCTGAGCGATCGAAGTAAACCCAGCGTAACTCACGTAGTGTAGGAAAAACAACACCGACTTTACGGCACCAGCAGACCTGAGCACGCTTAAAACCGCGTCGGTGGATTCCGAGTCCCCTTCAAGCGCTGCGGGGGTATCCCTCCGGCGCAGCGGAAGAACCGAGCTGCGCGTCGTATCTGGTCGATCTCTCGGTCGTTTCCTGCGCTTACCCGTCCCTCTCCTCCGCGCTGCCGATTTTCGGACGCACCGATAGCCAGCTAGCGAGCGAGTCTTGACATTTCGACCGTGCGCTCTCCCTTTTCTCTCGCCCTCTCTCTGTCACCCCTCCCTCTTACTCGCAAGGACACCGCACACAACTCTCACTCGCTCGGCTCGATCGCTTCCACCCCCACCTCCCTCTATCTCTCTCTCTCTCTCTCTCTCTCTCTCTCTCTCTCAGTTTCACTACTGCTGGGTTACGGCTGCGATCGCTAGCAAACGTTGCCAACGTGTAGTTCACGGCGATGGCATTCGCCAGCTAACGATCGCACCGGGCGACCGCCGCTGGAATAAGCTAAAATCGGTGCCCGGTTTGCTCTGTCTTCCATACGGCTGCCAGTGACCGATCGCTCGGTCACCGCTGGAGCGCAAACGTTACCGAATCCGCTAGCCGTCTAGCTACACCGCGACGCACCGAGCATTTTCGCTTCCAAAAGAGCTGGCTAGAAAATGTTCTCAGGCTTTCTCTTGGTACATATCGTGGGAATTATTAAATACCAACAATCATACAACAAACGAACAGACTGGCAGCTGAAAGCGCCGTTTTAAAGCCCATCTACCCTCGCTGGCTCTCCATCCTGTACGCCTTCCCCACGGTGCTTTTCACCCTGGCGATCCTCACAAAATATGACATTTTCATTTCCAGCAACGGAGAATATATGCAGTCATATAGCTAGCTCATCACCCAGCTAGTCTCTTTCAAGTTAAAGCACGGATCTACTGAAAGTATTTAACATAACGAGGAAACTATCTGCCTAAAAATGACCGAGCAGTAGGTACCCAGCTAACCCCCGAGCGAGCCAGTTTTCGCACCCTGTGTGGTAGCTAGCTAAGCTAGCGTAAACCTTCCCAGGCGTGCTGCTTTACAAAAATTAACCGGTTTATTTCGTGTAGACAGACACAGAACCCGAAGACGAGGGGGTGAATCGATAATAATGCGAGAAAACGGATCGCTTAGTCTTTTGTAAAAAAAAAAAAAAAAAAAAAAACGCAGACTTACCTCAAAGGAACGTGCTCCCGGCTCCTCTCCCCTCGGTGTCCCCTTCGCTCTCTGCCTGACCGTCAACAAGCTCCAGCCAGAAACGGCGCTACGGACGCGCGACGTCACTCCACAACAGAGCGGGGCTACGTCAGCCAGACTCGGGCATGTCACGGAAACTGCGCGGGGGTGTCCGTCTGTCTCGCAGTCTGGCTTTTTTTTTTGCGTGTAATCTGCAGCGGGGAGGGGCGGAGAGGAGGGAGGAGGGAGGAAGGAGGGAGGGAGGGGAAGCGTCGGCAGAGCCGTGTCGCCTAGCCGTCTGTACGGCCGTGTTTTGGCGTGGAGAGTTGCGAAGCGGGCGGGCGGCGTTGCGTTTTGTCGCCGACCTCTGCCTCAGTTAAAATAGGTCACATATCAACACGTACTGAGCGCTGCGGTGAGAGGCAAAGCACGGACACGGTTCTGCCCCGTTCCCCGTTCAGTGACATGTAGCCTCGTTTTTTAAGTGTATTAGGGTTTTTTTTTTCTTTTTCTCAACATTTATACGCGTTGCATTTCCCTGGTGTTGAATGTGAAAAAGCCCTCACCTTCAACTTTTTATTCATATAGTTATATAGCAGCTTAAGTATTTCAAAGGTCCGATAAGGGACATCATTTTCAAAACCACAAAGCAAATCTAGCTCGGCACGGTGCTCTTTCCAAGTAGGACTTTGGCTTCTTTGAAGGAAAAAAGGTCATTCTCAAATCTGTGTATGTGTATGCGTGTGCGTGTGCCCACACTGTTCCCACGGAGACGTCACACAGAAACGAAAGTAAGATGTCAGAACAGAATGTTTCCGTCTGCCTCGCCGAGTGACTCTAAGAACACGCTGAACCACTACTTTCTGTGCCCCCTTTTTAGCATATCGAGAGAGTGTGCCCGGAGTATCTGCTGCTTGTAAATAAAAAAAGATAACTAGGCGAGCCCTTCCACCCGTAGGTCTACATCCCAGACAGGTTCTGCCTCAAATCTAAACATGTAATTTTATTACAACAAAACACCCTTGTCTTCTTGTTCATCCTGTGACCAGCGCATCCAACAGCAAATTTGCCAGGGTATATGATTTGTGGTTTGTGTGTCTCAACCAAGAGGGGAGAATCATTATAATGTGACAACACATTTCACACTGTTGGGGGCCCTGCTTTGGCTCTGAACTCATTTGTGTAAGGAAAACAATTCTTTTATTTGGCTTTTATGGTGGATTGCAGAGATTTCAGGTGTAAAGTATATTAGTAGAGCATAAACCCCACACAAGGGTAATGAATTCTGCCCCCAATGAAAGGCTAGCTTGAAGGTTACATGTTAATTGGCTAATGTTAGATCATTTCAATTATTTTCTTAACTTTGAAAGAGTATTGTCTAACAGTGCCAGAGAAGGACCTTGAATGACTAATTACAAGAAAGACAATCACCCCAGTAGGGATACAGTTTCCACTCTATACAACTTCTGTGCTTCTTTGTCAAACCAATCTTTGAAACTATTCATATTTATGTAATTTAAGTCTTTAAAGTACTGCATAAAAATAACAAAAGCAAGTCAGCAAAGGAAGTCTCCGAAAAACACATTAAGGCAACAAGGAGAAAAAGAATTTAGAACAGAAACCAGCATAAACAGCAAATTTGTCAGTTTATCTTTAATGCCCTCAAAAAATGCTTCGGGGGGAAAGTATCGCTTTATCTCTACTGAAACGTCCATCGGTTCTAAACCAGTCTCTGACTGACAAAGGCACCCACTCAAATGGTTGCAACGCTCCATTCGTTCCATGGCTACAGATACAGAAACCATGAACATTAATGAAAAACTTCTTTTTTTGCAAAAAAAACCACACTCTGAAAATACCCAGAGAGAGAGAAACATCTTTCTTTCCGGCTTAACTGCTATCTCGGTTTTTTGAAGGCACAGAATGCCTTCGACAGAACGGACCGGAGCTGGTATGAGTCACCTGCCAGCCGCGGGGAGCAGACTCCAGCTCCGTGTGAAGGACAAGGAGGTTGATGTTGCGCGCACCCGCAGCTGTGGTGACTCACCGGCTGATGGCCTCCGACGAGGAGCACAGGACACGGGACAAAGGTCCTGCCACCTCCGCCCCCGCGCACTTTAAAAAACAGGCCTGCCATCCGTGCTGTGAGCTGCTGTCCTCCAGTGCCAGCTGCTGATAGGTGTTTTGTTTTTAATGTGAAAGAGCAAGGGCTCAGGCAATGAAACCCATTGTCCGAAAAAAGAGACCAATTAACACGATAAAGCCTGGACCCCCTTCATCTGCGGTGGGTGGGAAAATGCGGATTGGAGCCAAAAGGTTCCAGTGGTTCTGAGGTTCAAGATGTCAGGGAAGTGAGCTGGAAACACCAGAATTGCTAGGATAGTGGTGGTCTTCCCTGTCTTCCTCTTCCATGTTGCTTTTAAGCTTTCTTTGCATTAGCAAGGGAAACTGTGGCAAGAGGAACATTAGCAGATCGAGATTAAAATGATACTAGTTGATATATAGAGAAATCTGACGGAGCAATGGTACATTTTCACCACTGTTGTCTTTGCTGTACACTGATAGCAAGGCCAGCAGCCATACACAGAAAGCTAAGCTGAGTGCATCACTCTGGGCAGCTGAGCCAGGAAGTAATTGATTTCCGTTATCAACTCACTTGTCGTTCTGTAGGGTAAATGAATCGCGTATGTGAACTATTACAGCTTGACTCCATTGTTCATTAATAGCAAAAAGTACTGTACAAACGGTCTGGGAAATGGCTGCAAGAAGAGCGATCTGAACGCACATCGATCTGAGCGCTGGTGGGCTGCTCTCTTCGTCCGGGCTCTACTTCCATTAGTAGTCTATATTAGTAGCCCAGACTTCCATCTCTGGGCTGATTCAGTAAGCACCCCCGAGAGAGAGGAGTCTCTGCAGGAGCAGAAGACGAATGCATTACAGGGCCATGAGAAAAACTTGTGGTTCCTATAAGTATGGAGCGAGTCTCCACGAGGACCAAGTCAATAGTGTGATACACCCAAGTCTGTGCTCGTGGTTATGAGTTCAGATACTGCACGACTGCACTGAAGAGGTTTCTAGTTTCTGGATCTGTGGGCCCGAGTCACTTTAGTCACTTTTTTTTGCAAGAAGCAGACACATGCTAAGTGAGAAGCAGCTGAAATATCCATTTACGCCCATTTCCTGTTTGAATTTGTTGACCTAACCTCATCCCAATATGTTTCCCATAGTGTACTGAATGAATGCATTATTGATACACTAGGACAATATAGACTCTCGGGTCTACTCTAGTAATGGAAACAGCCACAATGACGCAGGGGGGATGTAGACACATCACTGCTGGTTCCTCCAGTAATGGGGACAGCGGAGCACCTAATTTGCCATGCAAATCCGCAGTGGATGCGCACCTTTGCCAGCAGCAGACACTCTACAAAGGGATCGGTTTGTTGCAGAATAGGCTTTGTTTGTTGCTTAATTAATGCCCCCGGGGGTGCAGAAATCCTGCAAGCGAAGAGCAATTAATGAGCGATGGGTTTTTCAGATCTTCTGCCGTTTAGATCATTAATCAAACCAGACCTACAAGGTGATCTTATTTTCGGGGGTTGGGGGTGGGTTTTGGGAGGGGGCGGATTTCGCTCTGTGTACAGGAGATTCCCTGAGTCCCAGTGCTCGGAGGCGGAGAGCGCTCCGGCAATGTCAAGCCGATATCCGGCAATGTCATGCAGCGGCGGCAGGGGGAGGACGCTCTTCTGCGCACGGCGCACCTGAGAGGCCCGGCGGCGTGCTGCTCAATGTCACTCCAGCAGGTTGCTACAAAGAGGCCCCTGGTGGGGTGGGAGCGTGTGCGAGTCTGGGTGTGTAAGTGTGTGCGTGTGTGGGGGGGGGTGTCAGGGACTGTCAGACTCTCTGTTGCCACACCATAAGCTTCGTCAACGCACTGGGAAAACGTACCTCATACTTCGAGAAATACACACCAATGACACAATGACTCTATCCTTTCCCACTCGTCTGGGAGCTGTTTCTGTCAGACCAAGATTCTATTTTGAAGGTGGGGTGGGTTATCGTCTGAGCTTAGACACCATGCTATTCTGGAAAAGCTCACAAAGCTGACTTGAAACATGCGTGTGAGCCTTCATGAAATGTATGAACCGCCAGCGGGCAAAGTAGTCCCAACACAGTGTGCACTCATAAATACACATTTTACAGCTTTACATTTTCTGACCAATATTGTCTGAACTCGCAGTGGAGGAATGAACACTTCAGTGGCTCCGGCGATCCATATTCTCAAGATGATTTCAGAGTCTCTTATGGGTTCTGAATAGGGAATGATATGCTGAAAGCAGTTTAAACAAGGACATACATAGATACGTGTTGTAAGTGTATCTTGTAAATATGTCTGGGGGATATCTTTTCAAACCAAATGCGTGTACTGCTACCAGTACATTCTAATGTCCATATTTTTTGTGGTGTTTCCTCCCGTAGATCTTCTGGCTTTTCTGAACCTTTCTGGCACTCTTTGCAGATGGGGCCTGAAGACGTTAACCTTTCAATTCAGGTGGAGTGTGGTGGGTAGGCAAATGACTCCGGTAACATGACCCAGTGAGGATTACCAGGGTCACATGACCCATTGAGGGTTCAGGAAGCCCCACAGTGCATGACCCATAGATACAGGATTATCACACAGGTTAAAAGTGCAATTCTATTTGTGGGAGACAATCCTTTCCAGATATGCAAAAACAGGGCAGGGCTCTTCTGACATTCTAGAATAAATGTAGCTTCAAATACATCAGAATGACTTATACATTTCATGAATAAAGATTATAAATCAGTCCTCTCCAACATGGCATTCAGATATTTTCAGCAATTGTTTTTAATAATGTTTTAATTAATGAACTGTAGTGTCACAGTGAGCCTGAATCTGTTACAGAAGTGTCTGGCTGTCATGGGACTCCTACCACTGACAACTCAGTCATATTTATTTAACAGTCATTTATCAGTCATTAGTCATTTACCAGTTCAGTTTTTTTATTGTCAATAGTTGTTCATAGATGTTTCACCCATCAACAAAATATGAAACAACATAGTGTTCACGATATCTTTAACAGCATGTAAATAAAAAAAAAGTATAAAAGGAATATTATTTTGAAAGTAACAGAAAAGCTCAGTTTCCAAGTGGATCTGGCACCCCAGTGGTTGTCAGCTTCTCAAACCACGCCTCTTTCCACAAGCCTGCTCTGAGTTTCGAGAATTTAAGATAGTGACTTCTGATGGGTTACGCATTGTTGGATCCTCGCATAACCCAGTCGTTGTAATGCCCCTTGAAGTCCACATCTCCTTTTTTCCAGCAGTGTGTGTGTGTGTGAGTGTGTGTGTGTGTGAGAGAGACAGGATTAGTGGCGCTTTGTGCGTCAGACCGTGCTCGTACTGAGTTTCACGTTTCCACGGCGCTGTTGTGAAACGCAGCCAGAGGAACAGGATGAGACGGGAGGCCCCAGGAGACCTCCCCGCTGCCCCAGGCCCCGGGCCCCGGGCCCCGGCCCGGGCTCCGCTGATCAGGGGAGACATCTGCGCCGTGCTTTGTTTTCCGGCTCCCTCGCTATTCGAGCCCGAGTCCGCCCGTCGCACGCAGAAAGGAGAAGCGACAAAACATCTGCTGACCTCCAGTAACGACGATATCGCCGGGTAACGGCGGATAAACAAAACAAACGGCGGAAAAAAAAAAAAAAAAAAGCGTGCAGAGAGTGCGTCAGAAAGGCAACGTGCTGTTATAAACATGAAAGACTAGGAGGGAAAAAAAGACTTAACATATATAACCAGACTGTATATGACAAGACAGTGTCATCTTGGAAGAGTACCACTTGAAATACACATTAAGAGTACCTCCAAGAACATTCTTCTTTTTTTTTTTTTAAATTTCACTACCATTTTTTTAAAGTTCTGATGATAGTTTTTGGTCCTGGGTGACAGCGTGCTCAGAGTAGCAATGTCTCTGCTCCAGCCCTCCAGACGGACAGCTGTCGTCCCCCATTCACAGTTTGTCAGAGTCTACATTAGTGTTAATTGGCCCGCGACGTGGCTTCACTGGAGTACTGCCGGCGTTGAAAGGCCAGGCCTCTCTCCGCCCTGGAGGCAGGCTCCAGCGCCCGTAACTAATACAGTGTGAACCCCTTCCCGGCTCCAGCAGGGAGCCAGATTCAATGTAACACTTGTGCACATTACATATCGACCGTTACATTATTAAATAAAACAAGAAAAAAAAAGTTAAGATTTAAAAAAAAAAAAAAAAAAGGCTAGTGTTTTCTTCCCCCCCCAAATCCACAGGCTTGGCGCTGACAAAAGCTAGCTGTGGAAGTTTCCACAAGCAGAAGCTTCGGATTCGCCCCTTGTGTGTTTGATCCACAGTTAAAAAAAAAAACGCCTTTGCCCTTCAGAGATGTGACCCTATGCACCTGCACCTATTACATACACTCAATGTTTCATATGTACAATAAAATATTTATCAAACACCCAGCTGCAGAGAAGACATGAAGGCTAACACGCCTCCAACATACTGTAAATATCCTCTTCCCTCTGACCTGAGACCAGGGAAACGACCTCACTGGACCTTCATTGGTCAGTACGAGTAGGTGTGACAGTTAGATCATTCGTGATTGGATGTCGGTGTGTGCTTACAGGGTACAGAGTGAGAACGGTACGCTTAAGGACTAGTGGTTATTAATGGCAGAGAGTGAGATCGGCTTGGTGACTGGCGGCCGACGGCAGCCCTCTGAGACGCGGGTTTGCCGGTCGGCCGCTCTCGAGCAGCAGAAGGTTTTGACCGTGCAGAGCTGTAGGAAAGGCAATCGCGGCGCTTCCGGTCCCGCGGCGAGGGGCGGAGCGGTCAGACGCACTCCTCGGCAGACATGAGGAGCGGGTTGATGTACTCAAAGCCCTCGAACTCTGACTGGTCGATCTTCCTGACAGCATCGCTGAAGACAGAGACGACACAAAATGGGGTCATACACAAACGTGAAGGAGGAACGGAGGGGCCGTTTATGCACGGGCCGGAGCTGATCCTGGGTCAGCGGCCCGGCTCTGAGCGTGGGGGGGGGTGGCACTCACTCGTCATCGGGCGTGAGCTGGATGGGCTCGTTGGTGAACTGGGCGTCGAAGTTGTCCAGGCCGAACTCCCCGGAGATGTTGGGCTTGAACGGCGGGACCACCTGTTTCTGCTCCATCTGAAAGCGCACGGCCTCCATCAGCAAAAACACACTGCAAACCTGCAGAGACACCTTCCCGCAGTCTGCGCCCTTCCTAATGTCTCCACTCAACTCACAGCCCTGCTTATGGCCAAAACATGCTTTCAGACCTATACTGCTGGCAGCTTTTGTGCTGTTGATGGGCTCACTCTCACCTCTTGCTGTTATATTTAAGCCATGAGTAGAGGTGCAAAGTGTGAATAAGATGTTGACTGAAATCTAACTCAAACCTGCACGATTCCTGAATGGTTATTCCACTTTTTTGCCCCGATTTGCTCCTCACTTGATTAACCCATTCATACAATTTTTTTTTTTGCTGTATGAACTGCGGTGCCCGAATTAACAGGGCAAACCTGAAAGAACCTGGATCCAGGAATCCGGTGCTCTGACTACTATACCACTGCGCCGGCCTGGCTGTTTCCCCTGCCTGCCTCAGTAAAGAGCTAATCTAAGCCTAACACATGGGAAGAGACCCTACAGAAGCGACACGGGCAGCCCGGCTCTGCGGGTTCCCGACAGGCGGGGCCCCGCCCTCAGGCAGGCGGCGGTAACGCGATCCCAGACAGGGACGCAGCCTCGCGTCTCAGTCTGAGGGGAAAGTGTAACACGATCCCTGCGGGCGGCGATCGGCGTTCCCCTGCCGCTCTCCAGACCAAACAGGTGATAAGAGGCGGCGGCGGCGGCGGCGTTCCGTCTGCGCCGAAGGGCTCCCGTTTTAACCGCGTTCTCCATAACAGTCAGAGCCACAGAAACAAAAAATAACCGCCCGCCAGGTGCAGAGCCACCGCGCCCGAGCTTCAACGGCGACAACAGCAGGCACACGCTTCGTCACTGTTAGATCTGAGTGCGCCCTCCATTCAGCTAACGCTAAAAGATGCATCTCCCTCCCTCACTGACAGGACCATTCCTCTGTATCGCAACACGGCTTGCGCGCGAAGGTTTCTGTGCGAGCTCATCGCTGCGTGAGGTGTCGCGGCCGGCTTTCAGCTTTCTGAAGAAGCCGCGAGGCAAGCGATTTTCAGTTACCACAAGCGATCCACATCCAGTGAGAAGCCGCTTGCAGACGGCGGGAGGCGGTGACTCACCAGGTCCCAGTCTACGTTTCGAAAGAAGGGATGGCCCATGATGTCAGCGAAACCTGTCTGCGGATGGCAGCCCAGGCGCTCCTTAGGCTCCTGGGGGGGGGAGGGGGGGGGGGGGGGGGGGGAGGGTCATGTTACATCATCCCCGCAGACGACCGTCTGTAAATAACCCCATTAGCACTGATCCCGCTGTCTGCTGCTTCTGTACCTTGTTTAAGAAGCCCTTGAGAACGCTGGCAGCTTTGACCGACAGAGACCTGGGAATCCTGATCTGCTTCTCCAATATTACTGTCAGCAGAAAGGAGAGACAGAGACGTCATGAGAATGTACTATAACTACTATTACTACTACTAATACTACTATTTCTGCTACTGCCGTCTAATACTGCGCCAGTTAGGGTTAGTACTAATAACAATAATAGCAATGCTACAGTTAATGACAATGTCTCATTGATATTTCATGTGTACCTTGGAAGAGGTAGTCCTCTGTGTTCTGATCAGGGTTGTCCGAGCTGCCCACGATGTCGAACGGCGACCGCCCGGCCATCATCTCAAACATGAGCACGCCCAGCGCCCACCAGTCCACACTGAAGCCTGCAACGGGGTCAAACAGCGAGGTCAGGACACCACGCAGGGAACGGGGTACATCAGCTGGCTGTGTGAGTGTGCATGATTTTCTTGCCACCCGGCTTTCGAACCGCCAACCGCATGCTAAGTCGGCCACCCAGCAGGACCCTCTGCGCTTGCACAGGAGTTCTGGGACAAAGCGGGCACAGCCAGCTGCCACCTAGCAACTTGTAGGTGCTAGACGGGTCCCTAGGGGGCGCCGACGGGGAGCTCTGGCTGACGTAACCCGCCCTGTTCTGGTGGGTCAAGGCCATTTACGTCTCGCCACCCTGGGCACCCGGTCATAATCGAATAATGATACAGCTCAGACTCGCACGTGCAGCGTCTGGGCCGGAGGGCTCAGCCGGCCGAATTAAGCACCCCGGACCATGTGCGTGTGTGTTTCCCTTACCGTAATCTTCTCCTCTGAGGATCTCGGGGGCGATGTAATTTGGCGTCCCACAGAAGGTGCTTGTTGTGTCTCCTGGCCTCAGCCCCTCCTGCAACGCAGAAGCTCAAATCACCACACTGCTCCCCCCCACAGGCGAAAAGGCGTACAGGATTACCCACGAGCCTCTGCAGCACTCCTGGAGGCTAAACTGCACCTGGGCCAGCTTAAGCTGTCATATGACTGTAAACCAGACCTTTGACAAAATATTACAATGTGTTTGTCCATTCAGAAGCCCTTCAGGAGTTGCCAACAACCCCTTAAGCGTCGGATTTAGGCCATATGCAGTCAGAAAGGGTCACAGCTAACATCGGTTTCTGGTTGTTCTACAATGCCTTGTGGACAGCATAGGCAGAGGAAGGCTAAGGTTGGCATGCATACACTTTACACACAATTTACACAAATCTTATGCATGCCTTACCTCACATATATCTTACACACACCTTTCACAGGCCTTACACACACCTTGCACATGCCGTAATCTGTCAGCTTGATGTGTCCTTCTGACTCCAGCAGAACGTTGTCCAGTTTCAGGTCTCTGTATATGATGCCGCGCTCATGGAGGTAGTTTAAGGCCAGACTGATTTCAGCAGAGTAGAACCTGAGGGCAGGGAAAACCGTCTGGATTACTAAAACACACCAGAAAAGTACAGCACAAACCAACAGTTCACTGTGACGTAACGCTGACTGGTGCACCACCATCTAAGGCTTAAGCTCTCTGTCACCCTTGTTTAGAAGGTAGATCAATAAAGAATTTAAAGCAGCACAGCTTAGTGAACCTCTGAACTGAACCTGAACTGAAATAACTCAGTCTCTCTTTTAAGGGAGGTGTTGAATGGCAGCATAGGACGCCCGCAGTGGTACATTCGATTGGGCAAATGGAGTAGATGTCTCGTGGGTGAGGTGTGGAGGTATGCTCTCACCTGGCGTGCTCTTCCGGAAGCTTCCTCTGCCTCTGCATGTGGAACATCAGGTCTCCGCCATTCACGTACTCAATCACAAAGAAAAGCCTGGAAAAAAGGGGACGAACAGAGTTACTGTCAACTGCAAGGACAGCAGCTCATACCTCAGCTGTAAACATGGCGTCTGGACCACACGATCATCTGCGCTAATATGCTAGCACAGATGCTAGTGTGAACAAGCACGTGGCACACACGTGCACACAAACGCACGCAAGTGAACAGAAAGAGCGCATGAGCACAGTAACACACATACACTCACACTCACACTCACACACACACACACACACTAACCGCAGGTGTATAGCCCTGCCCTCACCTGCTCTCGGTCTGGAAGCAGGAGTGCAGGCCCACAAGGAACGGGTGGTTGGACGCCTGCTCGAACACGTGTTTCTCCGTCTGTACCCAGTCGATGTCCTACAGCGCAGAGGGGAGACATGCACGCGTACACACATGCACACACACACACACAAATCAATGGAACATCAAAACACCCCCGCTGGCTGCAGAACAGAAGACTTATTCCAGAAGGTCAGCATGCGCATCACAGCGACGCCATGGCGACGTGGACACAGACGCCGGTGCGGGCCGAGACCCACACAGCCATGGGGAGAGACAGACCGGCCCCCTCACGGTGTCTCGCACACACACACACACACACACACACAAACCGGACACAACGTGAATGAACTGCGTAATAAGAGAGGAGGAGCGAAGGACTCTCTATTGATCGCAGGGAACGGCCGCGCTGCCTACAGAGTAGAGTATTGATTATGAAGCAATTTGTCAATCACGCTAAGTATAGCTAATCATTGTTTACAAGGCTCATCAATGGCTATGTCTCCATTTCAATCATGATTCAGATTCATCCAAAAGGGAGAGCCAATTTTAAACCACAGAGAGGTCAGATTCAGTGTTCACCAACAGAACATAATTAATAATCAATTAATAATTATGTTATTGTCATTCAGTTGACACTCTTATCCAGACTGATATACATAGGTTACAATTTTTATATGGTGTTCATTTACCCAGCAGAGTATACAATTTACTGAGGCAAATCTGAGTTAAGTACCTTGCCCAAGGGCACAGCAGGAGTGTCCCAGCGGGGAGTCGAACCAGCAACCTTTTGGTTATGAGCTCTGCTCCTTACCACTATGCTACAGAGCCGTCCCGGCTCTGTCACAGCTCTGTGACGGTCATCACTCAATCGCTAATGTCGGATTGCCTGAATCCCTGCTGTGAGCAACAGTTCATGCACCGGCTCTGTGCGCTCACCTCGTCGTCGTTCACCAGCTCCTTCTTCACCACCTTCATGGCGTAGATGCGCTCCGTCTTCTTCAGCCGCACCAGCAGCACCTTGGCGTAGCTGCCCCGCCCGATCACCCGCAGCAGGTCGAAGTCCACCAGGCCCAGGCTGGAGGGCGCCTTCCCGCTCTCCCTGCTGCTCATGGCCTGGGGGAGGTCGCGCTTCGGGTTAAAGGTGTCACCGTGACGGACATGTGACGGACGCACGACCCGCCTCCCTCCCCCCTCTGTTCCCTTTGTGAGCACAGGGATGGGGTGCAGCTGTCACCCCTCCCCCTCTGTGACTCAGCGAGTGTCCAAACACCACCCCCCCCAGGGCTGTTAATCAGGCTGTGGTGTTCAGAGTGGCACTAAAGGCCACTTTATTAGCGTTGCCATGGGAAATCAATACAGCAAAGACAGGGCTGAAGCGTCCCCTTGAGGAGCCCTCAGAGAGAAAGCGTGTCACTCCCTCTGGGAGACGGAGCGTCCATTCTGGCGCAGGCTGGTTTAAAGATGGAACATACCGGACTCTTCTACATGCACACAGACATGTACACCTACTTATGCACACACACTCGAACGCACATGCGCGCACACACACACACACACACACAAACACACACATCCCCAGTGACACATACACAGAAATTAACACTTCCCTGTTCCCACCCCCATGCACAGACTGACACATACAAACTTACACAGTTTACTGGAAAAGCAAGAATTCAGTGACCACAGCGTCAAGCGAAAGACAGAAAACAGCTGCGCCACACCAGGGTTCTGCACGTCCCACATGGGAAACTGCATATTTGGACAGACGGAGACGGCAGCACTGAAGTAAAAAGAAACGAGAGCCAGTCTTCCTCACCTCCTTCTCCTCTCCATCATGGTTCAGGCTCTCGCTGGATGACTCGTAGGGAAAGGCTGCAAAAACAGGACCCGGTCAGCGACATACAGTAAGGCGCCTGCCAAACACACCACAGCCTCCAAACACATCTGTGCTCACACACCCAGAGATCCCCCCACACGCACATCTTTGGGTTTTAAGAGGCCTGTTAGAGAACATTATCCTTCTTTATTATTTATTATTGTGACTGGACTCATTACGTCGCGCACGGAGCCAATCCCCCTGGGGCAGCTGTTATCAACCACGCATTCATTATGACAAAGAGAGCACCGGGCAATGCCAAGGATGAAATATTATAATACACACATTCCACTCATTTATGTGTGTCGCAGTGACAAAAGGCACTTTGGAAGAGAGCGTAAGAGCACTACATGTTACAGAATCAGACGGGTGATTAGAGGGGGTATCGTGTGGGTTATGAGAGATAAAGGCTAGCGTTAGTTCCAGGAGCTCAATGACCCGTGAAGCGGGGGGGGGGCGCTGCAGACGGTTTCTACATCGGCGGCGTGCTGTGCGTTAGCGCCTGTGTGGCGAAAAACCCCGCCGCGCTCACTCCAGATACACACCGAGCCCCCCCGCTTATGAACCGGTCGTGTTTTGGAGGGTGGGGGGTACGGCACTGTGTGGCCCCTTTAAATGCGGGCACTTCGGCCTGCGGGGGAGGAACTGCAACGGCGTCCTCAACGGGAGAGGGCTGTTTCCACGGCAACCTGCGCTCCAGGCGAAGCCCGGTCTTGGAGTGGAGCGTACCTGGTTCCAGGCGATCCAGCTGAGCGGTTCCTTGACCCATCGGACCCACCACTGGTTCCTGGAAGCAGAGAAACAAGGAGACGCCGCGTCAGAGTGACAGCTTACGGGGCTACACACCGGAGGCGGGGACGCAGCGCACCCAGGACTACTCTCTGACCCCCGTAATAGACCTGCCCAGTGGTAATAGATGCCCAATGGCTTTCCCCTTTTTCTCCCAGTTTGGAATGCACAACCGTATGCTACAAATGCTGCTCATCGTCACACAACCCCCACTAACAATCTGGGTGAGCGCAGACAAACACGTGTGTTGTGAAATGAATTGGACAAACCCCATGTGCCCACCCCTATTCCCCGGCAGAACAAAGCCAGTTTGCTTCCCTGCTCTGGGCTCCCGGTCACTGTTGGCCGACAGCACGGTCGAGACCAAACTCGAGTTCGCCTCTGGGTAGACTTTTACTGTGACTTCTATTCGAAATGTGGGCCTAACCTTAAGCCTTGTGAAAAAGCATCGCCACGGAGGAAAATACGCATTTGGACAAGTCCTTTCCCCGAGTTTCACTGAGCGCTATGTCCAGGTGTGAACCCCTCCCGGCCCCGGCGCGGCCCTCACCTGGATCACCTGCCGGCCGCACTCCACCGTCACCAGCTTGTGGCACTTCTTGTGGACGAGAAGCTTGCAGTTGATGCACTTGTAGCCCTGCCGGCCCAGGCCCCATATCCTGTCTGTGCAGATGGCGCAGTGCGCTCTCTATCCACACATGAGAGGTTAGAAACACACAACAAACACGTCCATCAAAACCTGATCCATTACTCAGCCGCCGCACAGCCACACTGTCCAAGAGAAGGGCTGTGTGCAGCACACACACGTATACACACATGTAAGTGCAGAAGCACATTTGATACAAGCAAACCAACAGCTCAGCAGCTGCAAACTGAAGTTGCTTTTTGTCTGTTTGTCTGTTTTGCATGCAGAGCTGGAGATTTCTTGAGGGAACGGCAGACGTGTCTGCGAAAGGGAATCACCCTGTTGAATCTCTTGGCCTGGAAGGCATGTCCGTTGGCGTAGTAGAGTTTCCTCCAGCGCCGCGCTCCCCGCCTGTAGATGGACTCTGCGAGGGGGAGAGGGGGGGTCAGACTCTGCTGGGATGAACGCCCCGCCCCACCCCCCGAAACACTGACAACCCTCCCCGATACCGGCCTCGCATTAGAGGGCAAAATTTACACAGCACTTCCTGAAGTATCTGCTCTCACACTCACTGACTTGCACTTGCATTCACACTCACTCACTGACTCACACTCTCATACTCACTCATTTACACACACACTCACTTTCACTTTCACTCACTACTCACACTCTCACACTGCCTCTCTGTAAGCGACAGTGCGCCTGGGTCCAATGCACACTCCAAAAAGCACACTCATACTCAAATCCAGCCCGGCTCAGTCTTGCTGGAGGGTGCTTGCTCAGTTAAAGGTACACTGGGGGTAAAGTACATAAACCGCTGGGCCTTTTGGAAGGTGGCAAGGGTACATTCTTATAGAAAACCAACAAAGGACATGCCCCTGCAGTGCTTCCTGCTTCAGAAACAGCAGGCTTTTGTTAGCATTAAAATGCACATTAATTGTAGGGTACATAAAAGGTGAACGTAAAAGCGCGAGCACGCTGGGGATGAGACGGAGAGGAGAAGGAGCGCCAGAGGGAAAGAGAGAGAAGGAGAGCGCGAGGGGAGAGGGAGGAGGGACAGAGGGGGAGGGAGAGAGAGGAGGAGGAGGGAGAGCGAAGGAGAGAAAGGCAAACACATTAAGAACTGGGAGGAAAAAGAAGGAGGGGGGAGGAAAAAGAAGGAAAGGGGAGAGGTAGAGGGGGAGGAGATGGGGGACAGGACAGATGTAATGTAATGTAATTGGGTGGCAGTGTAGCATAGTGGTTAAGGAGCAGGACACATAGCCGAAAGGTTACCGGTTCGATCCCCGCTGGGGACACTGCTGCTGTACCCTTGGGCAAGGTACTTAACCCACAATTGCCTCAGTAAATATCTAGCTGTATAAATGGATAACATTGTAAGGAATGGTAACCTATGTAAGTCGCTTTGGATAAAAGCGTCTGCCAAATAAATAAATGTAAATGTAATGAAGAGAAGGAAGGAGAGGACAGGTGGAACGGAGGAGGACCGCGTAGGACCGCGTAGGGCCACGTAGGGCCGTGTACTTACTATCCTCTCCGGGACATGGCATGCCGGGCTTCTCTGGAACGCAGGGGAACACTGAGGAGAGAAAGGGGACAGTGTGAGGCGCGTGTGTGTTTGGGTCCAAATTTCACCACCGTACTCTCCAAACACTCATTCCCAGTGTTCTTACGCCTGCGTGCATCTGCGCGTTTACCTGTGTGTGTATTTCTGCGTGCAAGTGTCAGAGGTGACTTGCGCGCTCGAGTCGTGTCCTTGTTAGAACGTTGTATCTGGGTATGTGTGTCAGAGCTGAGCTAATCAGGGTGAGGTAAGGTAATTAGGATGCATGTCTGTGTATGTGTGTGTGGCTGCAGCTGGCTGTGTGAGAGATGTGTGTCTCATTAGTGTGTCTGCTTGCGTGTGTGTGTGTGTGTTTGTGTGAGTCGCTTCCTCTCTCTCTCTCATTAGCTCCCATACCCCACCAACCCTTCTTCACTACGGCCACCCTGGCCTTGAATCCCCCCCATCCCCAACACCCCCCACCCCACTGTGAACACTCCGACTTTGATTAAGACCTCGGGGGCCTGGCCCCGGTCCACATGTGCCAATCACGCCCCTGCGCGGGCCTAGCGCAGCCCCACCCAGGGCCCTGCTGCTCCACGACACTCCTGTCAATCACGCGCTCAATAACTCAGAGCCCATAAAAGAGGCCGCCCGCAAAGGCCTGCACCTCACATCTCCCGCGCTGACCCCCGGGTCAAGGCCGTACATAACAGCACATTAAAAAACATATTGCTGGGGGAGGGGCCGGCACCCAGGGCCCTGCGTGGAGCCATGGGGGATGTCTCCCTGCATTTCACATTCATGCACTGCTTTCAGGTACCTCAGCTCTCAGATGTATTCATCTGCCTCGACCTCCACGACCGCTACCTCTGGTTACCTCAAGGTAACTGAAGTAAGAATATGTAATGTGCATATGAACCGAACTGAACTGAACTGAACTGAACTGACAGCACGCGGTACTGTGAAGCCCGATCACTTTTTTCGCTTTTGGGATCCTGGCCGCTGAAGAGCGACAACAACCTGTTGGGTCTGTAGAGGAGCACAGTCAGTGGTCATCTCCTGGTCTGTGGTATTTTCTGGCCAAATGTAAACCCAGGTTACAATGTCTACAAGAGGACTGACAGCCTAGCAGAGTCCCTGAACTCTAGAGCCACCGACAGACAGCCATGTTACATGCACTGAGGATTTCCCATGAGCACACGCCAAAGGCCCCTTTAGGATGAGGACTGGTTTGGAAAGGTAAACTGGGCCAGCTAAAAATGACATGGTGCAAGAGAGGTGTTCACAGAGTTAGCAGGGTGGGCTTTGTGTGAGGTAAGGCCAAAGCCAAGGACAAGGACAAGGACCAATGAAAGAATGCGTGAACCAATGAGGGAACGCTGTTGTGGTCTGACATCAACACATGAACCCAAGAAAGAATGTTGGCACCCAACGAGCCAATGAAAGAACATTGCTGTGCTTTCACAACAACCAGTGAACCAATGAAAGGACATTGTTGTGCTCTCCAACCGATGAAAGATTATTGCGTTTGTACATTCTACCCAGGACCAAGAGGAAGACTAGATGTGGCAGCAGCAGATATACACACACTGAGCTATGCACACTGGAAATCTGTCAGTCAGCTTGACCTATCTTCACGAGGCTCCCATGTCTTTACTACGTCTTTCACTATGCTGCGGTTTCGTCTTTTCGTCCCAGTGCGCTGAAGATCATCAAAAGTGGTGAGATTAATTCGATGAAGGTCTTCCCTCAGAACTAATTCTAACACAGCCAGAGAGGCCTGGAGGACCGCCGTTCCTTTGGGACCACAGAGTGAGCTACTGTACTGACAGAGAGAGGGAGGGAGGGAGGGGATGTATTGTATTCAATTTCTTTAGCTACGCAATCTTTGTCATGGTAATTACGCCCATTTGAATTTGAATTTGAGGGGGGCAGAGAGAGAGAGGGAGGGAGAGAGAGGGAGAGAGAGAGAGGCATGACCCCTGTGAGATGAAATCACTCTGATGTGACCGGGAGCTGTGGGGGGAGAAACAGGGAGGGGGAGGGGGGCGGCGGAGGAGTTGCCTGAGGACACATGACTGACGAGAAGAGGACCCACGATGCCCTCTAAGGCACGCGCGCGCACGCATATCCACGTGCACACACACGGCAGCACACCCTCCACAGACTGAGGCCTCGGACGGGAGGATGCGGACAGGCCAAAATGACGCAGACTGCGGGTGGACCGGGGCGAGGTTACAACCGGGAGCCGTACTGCAGACACAAGACGCCACACGCTCCTCGGCGACCGAGCGTTACCGTGGTGCGCTCTGCAAAGCAACCTGATCACATGCGTGATGTTTACTGTGCCTGTGTCAGTGCCTTGCGCTTTCCCGCGGATACAGGGGAGCCATGTCTTCAACTGAGCCGGGGTTCACCCCAATATTTCCCCTGAGCTGTGCGCTCCACTTCCAGCTCCGCTCTCTGGGGTCCCGGGCTGTGGAAAACCAGCAAGCCTTACACTCTACGTTACTGTTCCTTACCACTCACACAGCACCACCACATAAACATACATATTCATCGCTCTCTTATCACATGACCACATGGCTTTCATACTGAAAATGTGGCTGTTTGGCATTGGGGATGAGTCCACTTTGTGTGCAGGGCTTTGTTATTAATCTGGCAGGGTACTGGTGGGTTTCCTCCTTGGCGCGTGTCTCTGGGACGTACCCCACTGTGCGGCGGCTTACCGTGGATGATGAGCTCGGAGTCTTTGTTGAGCTCGTAGAGACGCAGGGCTTCCTCCAGCTCCAGCTGGGAAGAGACAGTGCAGGGATCGCCTGAAAGGACAGGACCAAAGGAAAGTGCTTAACATCTCCGATAAATCTCTTTCAGGTAACTGCTAAAGAATCCCTTTAAATTAACTTACAGGGACACACACACACACACACACACACACACACACACACACACAGACTACCATCACACAATGCAAAAGAATCACAGAGCAAAAGCCTTTGGTTAGCGACCTGCTGGCTAGTGCTGCTTGCGGTAATGCTCCCGTCACTGACTTACAAGACACACAGCGGAGGTGAGCACAGAAATCTCCTTTTCCCCATGCTCTGATGTCAACGGATGATGTCTAATTAATCAGTGATGACTGGATATTCAATTTCTATATTTGGATTTTTTTCCAGTTCCCACGAGGTTTTGCAACACATACCCACGGCTATGCTGAAACATTTAGGCCATTTATGTCACTTTTTTAGTGCAGTGTTGATATTTCTTGATTGTGGTTCAAACCGAGGGCAAGTCACTTCCTTCCCCTGTGCCCCTAACACCCTGAGAGTCTGCTGGTCATGAAAAGGCCTCTTAGCTAGCAGCTACCCATATCTTAAAATGGATAAAAAATTAGCATTCCACACAGTAAGGTGGAAACTCTCTTAATGCACAATATCTATGCACAGCCCAGCTATACATTTGGAGCTTGTTTTTATGTGTTTAAGTCAGCAGGAATGTTTTTTTAAAGAATGAGCAACAACATTATTTGCATATGTATTTGCACAGACAGAAGGAGAGGTTAAGCTGTGGACTCTTGGCCTCAAATGAGCATTACCGAGGAGAAGTTACTTAAGAAAGCAAAATAGTATTTCAAATCTGTGTTCTTAGTTATTCAAATAAATGAAAAGTTTTCAATTTCAGATACATTAAAGGTAAGGAGCATTTAAAGCTTCCAAACAGAAGACACAAGCACACTGAATTTGAGACTTTCATGCAGTGCCACTCCACACCACTAGAGGGTGTGGTTTCTGACAGCCTGAGGATGGAGGGATCCTATATCAGGGCTGAATTGAGAGCAAAGCCCCTGACTGAGTGTGACACAGGTGGGCTGATGCTCCCTGCCGGCCTAAGAAGTCCTGGGGGATTCTGGGATCTTACGGAGGTCCTTCAGCACCCTGACCTAATCTGGCCTAACCTTGACGCCTGACAACTAAACATCCAGGGACAAGAACCCACCAGCATCCTGCGTGCAGCTTTAGAGGTGATCAAGGACGGCTCTAATCGCAAGATGAAACATTTGTGCCCTCGCAGGGCTGAAGGAGGTCTAAAAAGCTCTAAAAGTACCGAGACGCAGACATCTCTGCCTTCACATTTTATTTCTGATGACGAAATGATGTCCGCTAAGACTCAGCTGTGGCATTAGGGCACAGACGCAAATGCATACAACTGTAATGAACTGTAATACAACTGTTTATAACTGCGCTCCGTCCGGCTCACGCGCAAAGCCCGGATTCTGCTGTCCTTCCACAGGGAAACAAAGTCCAGCCCGCACTCCTAAGCCGTTTGCGGGGAGGATAAACGTCTGTGGCGGCCAAGCATGTGACTCATTGAGGCCCCGCACGCACTTCCTGTTCCCGCCTGGCCACGTCGCCACAGGTGCTCCCGTAAAAGGCACGGCACGCGGGGGGATGCTCTGCCTTTTACAGCCCTCAGTGAGTCACGAGGGGCGCGTTTACTCACCGCTCAGGGTGCGCCGGGTTTCGGACACACACATAAACACGCACACAAATGCAAACGCACACACCTTTCATATCAAATTACTATTTTAAAAACACTTTCTGTTTAAGTCAATATTGTGATCTCTTATCTCTAGCGTTCTACTGCTTTCTATCTAGATTTCTAGGGCCATAAAATTAATCAGTAATCAACTCATAAGCACATACACAGGGCACAACTTTCATGCTCTTGGCCAGAATCCTTAATGCTTCAGTACATATTGAGTTGTGCTGGTGAATCATACATAAAATGTGAGCCGTGCAAGTCACCTTGGGTGAGGGTTTATGCTAAGCAAATACAAAGTACTTATCAGCAGCACCAGTCCTTTTTCCTCACTCTGTAAAGCAGCCCCTGTGATATTCTGCTGGAGTTCACTGCGGCCGCTAAGGCCTCACCTGAACTTAACAGCCTGGCAGCAGCGAGCAGGTTGGGAAAAATAAACAAGCGTGCGAACGGCGGCCCGCATTTCCCTACACAAATGACCAGTGACACAGCGCTCCGGGCTACTCCGCTACGCTAAAGCTACAAAGCGCCGAGGGCTGGCGGGTCCGCTGTCCCTGCGATGACGCTGAGGGAGGGGGAGGAAGAGGAAGAGGAAGACAGGGCACCTTCCTCGTCGATCCACTTCATGGTGAAGAGCTGGTCATTGTCCATGGAGCACATGTCGCGCACCTCGCTGTGCAGGCCTTCGAAGGAGATGGACGGCTCGAAGTGGGTGATCATGATGTCTCTGTGGCGGGAGGGACAAAAGGACACGGGGATTAGGGAAAGGACGGGGATCACCAACAGCCACTGGCATTTTGGTACAAGCATACTTCAGGAACTATTCACTCCTCACTTTTTTGGACCGATACTATTTCAATTAATATTTATTGTAACTACAACATCACCAATTGAGGAGGGAATCTTTTCTATGTGAAACAAAATTTCCATAGAGTTGTTTAACAGAATGTAGTGCCACATGGTTTTTGATTATGTTGTTATATTGTTTGTTATATTCACCTTACACATATACACTATATATAAGCATATTCTACTTCTTCATATTATGTATACCATTTTTAAGCACACAACCCTTTCACAAACAGAGGAAACTGTGATTAAATTTTCTGACCACAAAATGTATTTTAAAAAAATGTTTTCTTACATAAATTAAAAGTTCTCAGAAGGCCTATACTCACACCCATAAGGTGCCATGTTAGGACAGCGAGGACAAACAGGGAAGCAGTAACTTGGTGGTTATGTAGGCCAATTAGCACGTTTATCTTTTGTTTGTGTTTTCCGGACTCTTCCGCTAATGGCGGCCCTGTGCTGGAGGGGGGTTAGAATCTGGGCTACAGCTGACCCCTCAGGGGGCCCCCACGCCGTGCCAGACAGCCCACACAAAGGCGGGGCGGTTGGGGGGGGAGGCAAGGAGCAGACTACAGCCCACAGGCAGGGGTCAAGGTTCTGAGGTCCAGCGCCCCGTGTCACATGACCCCCTCCCTGCCCCCCCTTCTCTCGACTGCACAGTAAAACCTGCACGGCTGCAGGCACAGGAAGGGGCTCGGTGACCCACCTGGGGGTGAGCGCAATCTCCCCGGGCTTTTCGCCGGGACGTCTGCAAGGCTGCGATCGCTCTAAGCTGCATTGCAAAACTTCCTAATCCGCTCACACTTTCCTCTTTCCTCATTTTTCTGTTTTGGAGGAAGTGCAAAAACAAACTGGGCTATGCCCTAAGCAAACCCCCCTCTCGTAATCCCGCAGAGGGGGGTGGGGGGTGTGTACGCGGATCACGGCACCCGTGCTCAGGCCTGGGAGCGCAGCAGGAACTGCAGCCTGTAAAACTGATTAAAAGAGGTGCCGTTTTATGTGGAATGCTGCAGGTCACGACCCCCGCGAGATGAGATCGCTCGGATGTGACCGGGAGGCACCGAGGAGGAGAACAAGAGTGAGAGAGAGAGAGAGAGAGAGAGAGAGAGGGAGAGGGAGAGAGAGATCTGGACCGTGACAGGGCACGCTCTCTGACCGCAGCTTCACATCAGCCTCATAAAAGGCTTCTGCTCCCCGCGGTCGCTCGTCCACCGAGTTCGCAGTCCATGCCCTCGGGTCCTTTGTCACCACTGGTGCTGTGGAGGGGACGATGGTGCCGCCCCAGGGGGTGGCACAGTCACCTTTTCCAGACCTTTGTGACCGCCGAGGTGGGCTCTGAGGGCAAGCTGCAACCGCTGGGACTCGGAACTTTAGAATTCAGAACCAGTCAGGGCCCACGGGTCATAAGATGGGTAGTGAAGGTCAAAGGTCCCTATACAATGAGGGCGTCCTGTGTGTGTGTGTGTGTGTGTGTGTGTGTGTGTTTTACAGTATTTTATACTGGCAGCAGAGATCCTCGTTGAGAGGGGTTCACCGATGAGAAAACGCAAACATCAGCTAAAAGGGACGCAATAATAACGCGAAAGGCACGCCCCCGGGCAGATCCCACCCGCTCGCTTTATTGCCTTCGTTAAGAGCCCAAACTCCCCCCCACGGGAGCTCATTTACAAACAGCCGTAAAAATGAAAAGAGCCCAGGGAGTGCGCCTCCACAGGGCGGTAAAAACGCACATAAAGAGACGCGTCCGGTCCGCGCCGGTACCAGCAGGTATGACGCGAATCCTCTTTCGGGGGCGCGGCCGTCCCTGCACCTGTGCGCCGTCCCCTTCCTGTACAGCGTTCGAAAGGAGAACGTGGGATGGGGGCGGGGCTTGGGGGACATCTGAGCGCCGAGCCAGGTCAGCTGACCGTCCCCAACAATGGCTGGCGCCCAGCCAGGCCAGTCCGGGGCCTGTCACTCCGATGCTTCCTGCTTTCGTTAATCAATGACAGCGCGGAGCCCCAGGCCGGGAAACCTCGGGTTTTCCGGAGCAGCAGCAGCAGCAGCAAGCCAAGCTCTGCCCCCTCCCCCTCACACCCACGCAAGCTCCCGGGGCTGCACGGGGAAACTACCGCTCCCAGCTAATGCAAATAGTTTATTTATTACCGTGTGAAGGGCACCTTGGCTCCTCTGGAAGGCAAGTGTTGTGAAAGGACCGAACCGTGGGAAAGCATCTCGCTGGACGGACCGCGTGTTCACACACCTTGTTAGAGATATTGGATGCGTCCCAGATCGAATAATTGCCATATTATGTGCTTAGCTGATCGGTAGTCCGTACTTTCAAGCAAGCTACTGACCGTGTTCCACCGAGCACAAAAACAGCTAGATGTGGAACGTCCTCACGGTCATCACCGTTGCTGTGAGCTCTGGTCCATACTAAGTATGTTTATCAAACCTCCTGATACATTTCAAAAGGTGCCATCGGCATTTCCGGTAAGTTCTAGTCTGGCAAGTTCACAAAAATGGACAGCTCCATACCCACAAACAAATATATTCCTCCATTGCCTCCTTCTTTGCAGGAATAAGAATGGTTTCTGTGGATGCAATGATTTTTTTGGTCCTTCTCACATATACAAGATCACATCCAGGGACTTTTAAAGCAGCTACCTTTCACATACATGTTTTGAAGCTGTGCTTAGTATGGTGACCATAAACTTCTGTGCCAGCTAACCAGTATGCAGGTGATGTGGAACGCCGCAGTCTACTTGGCATGTCTTCTTAAACACTTTCCCTTGGGTTCATTTGCAAACAATTACTGGCTCTTTCCAGAAAGCTCCGATTATACATGCCTAATTGAATTCAACTCCAATTAATTATAGCCCTAAGTTAAATGATATTGCTAGGGTACGTTACTGACTGTCTCTCAGAGAAAAATCCCAGTAAATCCTTTAAAGGAGTAACTTCACCTGATTTAACCAACAGCCCATTTAAAGATATATACGGAAACCGCAGTACAAGATACGTGTCCAAAAAAAGCACGCTGTGCTGCCAGGATTAATCGGGCTGGTAGAACAATTAAAGAAAATCAGTAGGTTAATTGCTGCCCTGTGCAATGTATCGGGCGATTTAAGTTTAAACAATGCTAACTGGTAAAAAGAAACACTCTGTGTGTGACAGTGAGGGTGTGTGTGCAACTGAGGATTTTTTTTAGCCCCGTCTAAACCTCAAAGACAAACTTTGGACATCCCCGACTGGGAGGACTGCCATGTGGAACTGATTTTTCGAGCTGCTGGGAGCAGGGGTTGTGTTTTATCCTCGCGCCGGTCCAGCGTGGCACTCCTCTGGGCCGCAACACACTGGATTCCACATCACAGCCCGGGCAATCCACCACAGGAAAAGAATGAGGCGACGTTCGGTTGAGCAAAACCATTCCTTCACACGGCCGAATTGTTCTACGCGACTAAACTAAAACTGTCTGCAGATGGCCCACATTTGGTCTCCAAAAACCGAAATTCTCCTGAAATGAAGTGAGTAATTGATGCTGCTGTTAAGCTGCACCACAGTTCCCAGAAAATATACCGGCCCCGGCAGGAGGCCTCTTCTTTAATGAGGGGGATTTTTTTGGTGAGTAAACGAGCAGCAGTCCTGTGCGAGACCCTCACTGATGAGTAACTGCATTAAAATGGCATTACCATCACATCTTGTACTATGCGGACACCAGACCGGACACTGACTTTGCTGCTCGCGACGTGTGACTACACACAGTGCACTTCCTGCCACCCAACTCTATGACATCACAAAGGTGCCAACAAGCCACGCCCACAGGAATACCTCTGATTGGGTGGACAGGGGCAGGGTTGGGTGTAGACAGGAACTGAGCTCATCGCAGACAGACTAAAAAGCCAGCGGGGCAAAAATCCCTGAACATCTAATTCACCCTCCAACCCCCCACCAGCTGACCCCATCTGCTCAGTGAAGGGGTGTCCACTGTGGCTGGAGAGGGCAGCTTACAAAACCCTGATATTACATCACAGAGATCCTTGCCGGTCGCATGTACCACGGCACTGCCCACTCCCGTGCCCCCTACCGTGCCAAACCGAAGGGGGAGAATGTCAGAAGGAAGAAGGCACGGTCTGGCCAAAGTGTGCTCTCTCTGCAGTGGCTCTCCCTGTCTGACACACCGCTGAAAGGCACTGGAAAGGGTAAAGCTCTTTGTGATGGAACACAGCTGAAGGATTAGCAAATACATTTTCTTAAACAAACCCAGAGCACTCTTAGTGCTCTTAGTAAAAGAACTCTCATTGAGATCGCTGTAGAAAAGGAAGACACCAGTTCTGTATGACATAAAGATCTGGCAGAGAAATCAATGTCAATTTATCGTGAACAATAAATTTGTAAACTCTTTGTTGAAATTCTGATTCAATATTACCTAAAAGTCACTCTGATGATACCACTCTGGTGTGTTCACTCATGCCAGAATCAAACATCCCAAAAGACATACAACAGTGACCCCACAGACTAAAATAATAGTCAGACGGGTTATCTGGTCTCTTCCACTCTGTCTCCAATGGGTTCTGTGGCTTTCTCAGAGGTAGACGCCACAGACCCGACCCTCTACACATTAAAGCAAGGAGCTGCTGTGAGTACCAGGCGATGAGCAAGCATCATAAAACGGTCAAAGACCCGCAGGACAGAAGTGGTCTGCCCTCCCCAGCAGGCCTTGCCTTAAAACAGCAACAGCCTGAAAACAAGGGCCTGAAGCACCCTCTGCAAGAGAGGATACACACACAGCTGGCTCCCTCCAAAACGGCCACCGCCTTGGTCTGGGGGCTGGCACAGCGCGTTCATAAACAGCTCAAAGAAATGTCTACCAACACGCTGGGCCAAATTGCTGGTTTCAAAACAAGTCCACACCCACTGCTTCTGCCAAATATAATTATAGAGTGTATACACATACATGAATTGTATTTCTACAAATACTTGCAGGGTGGGTGGTAAAGAGGGTTGACTTCAATGAAAATATATATATAAACACACAGACACACACACACACACTTCCAGTGTATCATTTACATAAGACTCCTCTCTCCCTGTGTCTTACCAAAGTGCCTACCAGTCTGGTGAATGGGCAGTGTTCTGTCATGTTAACTGGAACATGGAGATATCTCCAACCCTCACTGACTGAGCTGTGCCCTACTTCTGACATGTCTTGGGTCGGCCGTCGCGCCTGCCTCTTTGAGTCTGAATGAGATCAATCTGTTGGGAAACTTTTTTCAGGTCACTGTGAAGCAGCAACCCCCATGCCACCAAAATGAAACCATGGCCTGATCCAAGGTCAACCATTTTCACACCTAGAGAAAAGATGCAGGGGTCATTTGGGCCAGTCTGAGAGGTTGCCAGCTCAGTGCAGTAAGTCAGCGGAGGAAACAGCCAGTGATACTCCCCAATAAAAACTTTCACTTCACTACGACCCACTTCCAGCAACACCACAGCTTCTGTTGTGTCTACCAATCATACCTGGAATCATATTTTAGCATTTTGGAACTTAAAAAACTCCAATGAAATCTGCCCTCAGCATCCTCAAATGTTGCTTGAATAGTGTTATGCTCACACTCTCTGGTCTGGGAGTGGTGTTAGCCTGCTCTGATACTGTTGCCCATTCAACTTGAATGGATACACTTATGTTCTGTTGTGCTTGAAGTCGCTTTGGAGAGCTTCTGCTCTAAATCTAAATCTAAATGAATGTAACGTAATGTAGATATGGCAACAAATTTGCTAAACTGGAAACACCATCACCAACTAATATGACAAACAGTCTCTGGTGGCCCATGAGAAAAGCCAACCACCCCAGTGTGAAAACAGTATGACCACCGTGTAGTCTCTAATGAAGCCCAGGTTTCTTCTAGCCGGTGTTCTCATGGTTCAGAGAGTTGTCCAGCCACTAACTGGACGCCATCGACTCCAGAGGTCAGGTCAGTCACACAGCCAGGTGGAGAGAAGAGTTCAGGTAATAATCACACCCTCAAGTGAACTAGTGACTGAATATTTTCCGCTTTGAGTCAGCCGTGCACATACTCTCACGCGGCATTGTGTAAAAGAATGAAAAAGGGGAGGGGCGGTCGTTTCGATGACACAGACTGACTTGACAAGTCACCTCGGTATTAGATCTGACAGGCTGGCAGACGAGGTGTTCCTTATTTCCGTACTGCTTTAAAAACATAGTTCACATTCCTCTGAGGTTATTTCAGAAATAGTTTGGATACCTCATTTTGAGGGATATGCTTTCACGCTAGTGCGAATAAGCGTGTGGAGCGTGCGGCGAGAGGGCGGGACGACAACGGGTTTGGCAAAATTTAGCCAAGTAACTGGTACTACAAGTTATTCTTGTTGCAGCACGGGGTATTCGCAGCCTACACAGTGCAAGTCGCGAATGGTTACATTTCACATACAAAGGAATTCCAATTCAGAATGGCATTAGACGTTTTAAATCTTATTGCACGCACGCATAAACACTCAAAGGATGTCGTAATACCTTTGCCAATGTAAGACACTGCAGTTGGTTACAGTATTAAGCTATCATAATAAACCTTAGAGGAAACAACATTATATTAACTGATGGTGCAACAGATATAGCTACCTTGCACTGAACTGGCCAATTAACCCCACTTGGCACCATGTGAACCCATACTGCGTTGACACCTAGCCAAAGTGAGCCAGTTTATCTTACTAGCAAACGATATGACTGAGGTGGACAGCGTGAAAACATCAGAAGGGTATCACCTCGCTAAGAGCATGCAGACAACAGTCACCCTAGCTAAAAAAGCTAATCGCGGAGCATACTCAAGTTGACTGCCATAATATTGAAAAGGTATGGATCTGAGAAGCGTGACAGTCTTATGAATGTGTATCGCCCTTGCTGACCTCAACAACATTATTTTCAGATAATCCAGTTCCAGACACTGAAGGAGAAACGAGGCTAACTTTTAGCCAAACCTGGGCCAGTCAGTAGGAAAAAAAGGTACAATTATAGGCCTTTGACCGACCTTATATAGCTAACTTAAACAGCAAGCAAGATAATTATTTAAGGAAACGGTTTACTGGAAATAAATGCCTGGTTATGTCAAGAAAACCAGCCAGCTGATTGTATCCTAAATCTGCTCACATTATCATCCGCTAACAACTACAGGACACAACTTGAGACAAGGGGATGGGGCAATGGATAAGTTAGCTACCGATGCCTCATTACAAATAGTTAACTGACTTGCTAGTTCGCTACTTGGGTAGCTACTGACTACAGCATAGCTAGTCTGACTAGATTGTTAATTCTAAACAGTCTATTCCTAGCAAACTAACGAGAAAAGAACGACAAAGCTAGTTAGCTTGCTTCCTCACCTGCCCATCTTGTCTAACGCTACTTACCTGAGCTAGCTAGCTAGCGAGCGCTGTCTAACAGCCGACATACCTAACTAACGTCATCTTACATTGTCACGACTGAAGCGCACACGGTGAGCTTGCAGGTAAGCTTGGTAACTAACTAAACAAACGATCGCCGGTCTTGGACTTACCCTTTGTAGTAGGCTTTTACCCGGACCTGATGGGGACTCTCGCCGGGATGGGACATGGTGCTGTCCCGCAACGTAGGCATCATAAGCTCCGGATTTCGGACCTACACCTACTTACAGTACCCTGGCTAGCTAGCAGGTGAAGAAATCCTCTTTTTCGTAGCTACCTTAACCGTATGACCCGTCCCAACAGCCTGTCTGTTTTCTCCCGTAGAAAAATGTGGCAGTTAGTTAATATATTCAGTTTACAAATGTCCAGCTCACAACAAGTAACCTAACTTTGGTGGTCTTACACACTGAAAACACTCCCTACTCTTGAGGCCTCGCAACGGACGAATCCAATCGAGGAATGCAGTAGGGGAGATACGTTTCCGCTAAACACGGATAACCGAGATATAAAACCACAACAAACGAGAGATTTTATTTCATAAAAATAATTACGATGAACATAGAAACATTTTTCATTTCAGTATAGTCTGGGTATAAATATAAAATGATAACATTATAGAAACCCCCGACACTAGCAATATGGATGCGCTCACTAGCATTCCGATTATACCAACTGAATTATAGAGGAGACATCTTTTGTACAAATAAAACGTGCACGAAATTTCTTGGAGCCGATTTTGTATATAACAAACAATATTACATTTTATAACAAATTGTTGACGTTTGGATATGCTGTATATAGTTAGGGTAAAACGTATATGGAAGTTTTTAGTAGGGTCTCCCCCTTCAGCAAACGACATCCCGGGTGAGATGTTTAAATCAACAGATGAGTCTTTGCTCGAATACGATTGGTTTATCTGAATGTGTCCTCCAATCAGAGGTGAATACGTTGATACGCCGAAAAAAACTCCCCTACATTAATGAAAGAAAACATTCTGCTGACATGACGTGGTGCGCAGTAGTGTCTTGACAATGTAACGCTGTGGTCATGGTTATATTTGACAACCGCTGCTGAGTTGTGTTGCATGATTTCTGGTTTCAAACGTTAATAGAGTTGGGTAATAAAATACGTTCGCTGAAAACAAGGAGTCATCATTAAGGATCCAGCCTATCTTTGTTAAAAACCTCATTGTTAAAAAGCCCTGCTTTCTATGTCGCAGTTGCAGTTCCAGAATTCAATTTCTTAAGTACAATAGGGAATGCAGTGTGCGTGCGTGCGTGTCTGTGTTTTCTTCCAATGTCTAGAGCAATTAGTGTCGCAGACAAATTGTCAAAGGGAGTTCACCGTGGGTAATACTCAGTCTTTTTCGAACGCAGCATGGCAGAGATGATTTAATTAATGTAAAGTCTATTCACGAAGCATAAACATATGATGTTTTGCAAAGTAGTTAATGTCCTCTTGCGGATTCTTCTCCACATTTATACTTCCATAGGCGTCAGACACGCTATATTATATAGCTAGGCCGTTTTACACAGATAGGCATATATACTTAAGGTGTAAAAAGGAACAGGAAACAAATACACAGTCTTTCGATACTTCGTCCGCCGTTTACTGTTAAGCGACTTTAACTCCATACGTACAACAGGACACCGAGATCTACGTAAATTCCATAAACCAAGTAATATCCCTTGTATTACACTTCACATATTATGTTCAACACAGTTATTTTAAACAAGTAAGTAAACATAATAAGACGATAAGGTAACTCTAAATGTAAGTATGAATCGGATCACCCATTCCAATGTGATTTCCTGTTTTATAACCTGTGGATGGATACGTCTTTCACACCATCAAGTTCCATTGTTGATTTAAGGCAGGTCATTGAGGAATAGCGGTTATACAGTTGACTTTGTAACTAGATAATTGTGGGTTAAAATCCCAAGTGGAGTAACGTTATACGACTATGCAAGGTACCTTTGTAAGCGTCCAGGTGTATAGGCCTAAATAAATAATACATTGTTATGACTGCTTATAATGACTGGTCTCTAGCAGTGCAGTCAAACTAATTTCCTGAAAGGTCACATGTATTTTCACCATCTTCTGCTCTTCCTTGCATAAATATCCTACACATTTACGTAGTTTTACCTTTAATTATTACCGAAGATTGTATTTGAGCCATATTGTCCAGAAATAGGCCTACACGTGGCCCAAAAGGAATTTTACGCCCCTTGATATGGCTTTCGACTACAGTGGAGTGACAAAGACAACTGCGGCTTCGTCAGCACCACTCTGCCCTCTAGTGGTCACATCTAATATCATAATTCTTTTTAATTTCATACCTGCGTAAGGCCTCATCACCTTTAAGCAGCGTCCGAATCATGGACAGTCCCACCTAACCACACATTTCAAATATGCTAATAATAATTACTTAAATGTAAACAATTGTCATTAAAAATCTGCTTCGTTGAAAATCAGGTACCAAGAGGCTGTTTCTTCGCGCTTACAAACGCAACTATGGCAGACGTCATTTGCACTGCAATTTAAAACTAGTGTTGAGGTGTGATTTGGTAGTTTAATATTATCACTTCAACACAATAATTGGGCAATGCTGACAGAAAGCATTACAATTGACCCGGGATAAGAGTGTCTGCAAAAAGAACATGTCAGATCACATTAGTGAATTTATGTAAATACTTAAATTGTATTTTTATTATTTTTTAAGAAAATATTTCAAATGATGAATATTGTACTGAGGGAATATTCTGCTGTATAAATCTGAAAGTGGCAATAATTGATGGATTTTGTAATATATTGGCATGTATATATTTTCTTTATACATTGAATTTTCTATTTATTGGCATATTACTTTTTTCTAAGGGCTATATTTCATTCCTTCTCACTCAGCTTAAGGAAAGACTGTAAATACCTCAATCTCAATTTTTAATAAACCCCATGCAATGGCTAACTTCAAATATAACATTCCATGCAATAAATGTCACCAATGAATGTGAACACAGTCGGGTTTTCTTTATTTTTTATTTCGTGTAGTCTTTAGAATTGATTTTTTTTGTTTGTGTGGACCTCTTTAAGGTTTTTATGAAGCTGTAATGAATTTAGATTTTCTTTAATATTTGGTCTCATGGAAGGCCAGAAGTCCTCCTGGGTAGACAGTTGTTGCTATGGATACTATTTTACTCGGCATGTTTTCTTCTAGAGCTTCAACAATGTTTAAAGTATTAGGTATAGAGTTTTTCTTTGGCAATTCATGTGCTTTCCAGAAGAAAACTATAAAACACTGAATGAGCCAATTTAATTCTCGGGCAAAGCTTTGACACCTTTGTGAGCACTTGTGTTTGCGTTGGTTTCTCTTGCCGCGTTCACATTGTGACAGACTACCTAGCCCACTAAATGACCTTGCCACCATTTGCTGTAGTTCCCAAGTGCAGCGTTAAAACATAACGCTCAATCTGTTTATAATGCACCGTGAAAACGATTATCCGATTAATTAACGTCTTAAATTAACAAAGCATGCCGGGTTTTTGTGCTTAACACGCTCATGCGAATGCCTTGCCTTTGTGTGGCGTTCAACAGAGGTGTAAAACGTCTGCAGGACACGCTATAGTTAATCATCTTACACTGGCCCCCAGCGCGACTCAATACGAAAATTAAAATGTTGTCAGAATGATCTAATTTGCTTAATTTGAGAGTCAGTCACACAACTACATGCAATGCATCCATAACGTCGATGCCCAGGGGCTTATAAAATGGTAGGAAATCCCCCCATTTAAAGACCACGCAGATTTCGACGTGTGTAACGAATGTCCCCCTGTATTTTGTAATGGTAAAACCTCGGCCAGAGTGTCAATCATGGTCAAAATGCAGTAATATCAAATCCATTAAGGCAGCGTGCAGGAAAGAAGTCTGTATGTGTCGTTCTGTTCCGTCTACAGGGCGAGTGCGAAGCGATTGAAAGCAGGAGTCATGAACCTCCATCGGTTTTTGAAGACCAGAAGTATGATTACTTTCCTGGCAGTTATAAATGAGTACACAAAGCGATATTATAATGTTCAAAAATATTCAATACGTTCAAGACAACGGTGGCATAAAGTAATTGCAATGCTAAATTTCTCTCGCAACAGAATATTTACACGTCTATTATGATAGTAGGAAATTAATAAAGTCGCTCCATTTTATTAAATCTTATTCTGATTCAGAAGCTCCACTGTTAATATCCCACAATTCGTTTAACACTAATAAATACATATTAATAGAATAACTTTATAGCAACCGTTAGCCTGTGAAATTTATGTTGACTGAATTAAAAAATTGCAACTTCTGAGAGGTCTATATAAAGACAGCTAAAAAATAGGCTATATCCATCTGATCAGGAAAAGAAATGTTAGACTTAGATTAAGTTTTTCCCCCACAAAAATCAAAGCAGTCTTCGCCTGTGAAAGGTCCTCCAAAACTGCGAGTGGTGCTGTGTCTGTTTTTTCATTCTTGACTGTGCGTAGCGTTTTGTTTTTATCTCCATTTTAGAAAGCATTGACGCATTAGAACATGATTGGGACTGTGACAGCCTGATCCAGTGGCACGGTCACTCCGAGATGGGTCATGTCTAATATTAATTCCAGGCAGGTAACGAGAATAATAGGGAAACTTAATGCGTGTGCATGCATAGCGCTGTGATGGTGTGGACCATGTAATTCGTTTGAGAGAAAGAGGCGATGTGTTCAAATATGTATTTTATAATTTATGCTGCCCGTGACTTTTGTAGATATATCGTAACGAGAGGTAGAATACATTATTTGCAGTATACCTGGGCGTTTCTTTGATACAGCTGCCGCGGCGGCACCTCCGAGCAGATGCGCGAGGAGGAGAGCGAGGAGAAATGCATGCAAGCCCGGCGATGCACTTGACTTAAACGCCCCTGTCTAGTAAAATTAAAGTCAATTAATTGGCAATTTGCAAATGCAAAGGTCGAGAACCGTGTGTGCATCCGTGCCCTACTTTATTACAACATACAATTAACTCATTTTGATATGTCTGCGTTTTTACTGAGGGTGAAACCCTTTAGCCACTGTGAACGTTCGAGTGTGTATTTGGGGGGTGTGTTGAGCCCAAACCCCTTTGTGAATTGATGTGTTTGGGGTAGATTTTATATAAAAAAGAATTCAGTGTTTCTAGAGCTCTGACGTTTTTCTTGGTTGTTTTATGGCTCGGAAGTGCTATGTATGTTACCGATTTGTGTAGCATGTTGTTGAAAGTACGCACAGTAGTAGTATTATTTTTCCGCGCTGTGGAGAATGCAACTGTGATTTTATTTCTAAAGAGATTATGATATTGAAAGACACATATCACACAAGAGCATACCGACTTGCCCATTTCTGTGAAATCCGAAAACCACACTGGTATTTATTTATTTATTATTGTTTCGGTCGACAGCTTGTGTTCATGTGAGTGTAATTCTCAAGGCTACAGTTTAGCATGTCGACACATGCTGTTGTAATACCTGTTGTAGTTTATTTGTCAGCATTATGATAAATTTTGTGTGCAGTCGTATTTGTTGATCTACTCCAAATTTCTGAATAGGCCTTTTATGCTTAATGTTTTGCGGCATTCGCTGGGTTAAAAATGGAAGTGTTTGCTTTTCTTGTTGGAGCTATTATTACTTGCGTTATTGCGTTACTTGTTATTTTTTTCGATGTTGTCCAAATATTTTGTATGATTTATTAAATTTGAATGAATTTTCGTGTACCATGTCTCTTTGGATATGAGTTCAAACACTGATCAATTAAGTCTGCTAAAAACACAAGACGATCAAATATTTCAAACATGTATTTACTTAAGTATTATTAAATATTTCGGATGGGGACTCTCAGCCCAAATTTATTGCGTCATCTGAAATTTGAGGCACAGTTCACTTATTGAATTTACTATGTAAAATCCTGATAAAGAATGAAAGTGATGGTGTTCTTTGTCAACCCAGCGAAGATTCAATTTAATACTCAATTTTTAATGAATAATGGTTCGTTCGTAATTTGCAGTGCGATAGAAAGAAAAGCTTGCGATGGAAGCAAATTTAATTAAGGAGACGCGATACTCAAAATACAGAGCGAAGAAAAACAAGCGAGGGCTTCGAAATTTAATTTACATCAATTATACCTATCAGATCATCATTACACTGTCTTGCTTTCAAAGTTTCTTCATCATATTTTAATAAAAAGGGCTTCCATTAATTGTCGAACACAAAGATAATGCCGTTTTAATTTTAATACCATGCAACATGTAGCAGAATCGAATGGAACATAGTTATTCATTCGTGCTGTTTACAAACAGAGAACTTTGCTAGAATGAATTAACATGTCACCAAATACTTAAATGACTCAAGAAAAGTCCCTTGTTGAGGAGAGACAATTTTCAGAAAAAAATCCACATGAAAGTTTAGGCCAGATTTATGACTGACATTGATAATATATGTATCATATGGAATTTTAGTAAAAATAATTTCCCTGGTCTTCCCACTTGTGTCTACATCAGTGTGGTTTCTTATGAACAAAATACACAACTTCAGCTTTTGTCGGACCTGTGAATGCAAAGATACTACTGTTTTTTTGTTGTTGTTGAATTTGATGAGACATTTTGGAACTGAAATCATTACATTGCCTTTCAGTTTGCCTGTCTGAATATTTAAATGCTATTTTTGGCCTTTTCAGCGGATTAAATTAACGCATACGATTATATTAACTCTCTAAGACAATTTGAGCTTTGTTTTTTGAAATTGTGGTTTATTTGCTTGAGACGTTATCTTTGACTAGCCAATGAACGTTGACTCTGGACTGTCAAATTGTCTATTCTTCCATTAACAATTATCATTGGATAAAAACGTCACATGCAAGATCTGTTGTTTGCGCATATAAAAAAGTGGCTTGTCTACTGCCCAAAACACAAATGATTAAAAAAAATTGGCAACAAATAGTTTTTTTAATGTTACGTACTGATGGGCTTCTGCACGTGCATGCAATTGTTTTTCATGCTGTAGCAGAATGTTCTTATCGATTAGAATTCGATTTGCTTTTGTCTTTTCAGTGCTGAAAATACACTTAAACGGGAATCTGTGTTGTAACCATTTTTATTTATTTAAAGTTTGATTACTGCATAAAATATGGCAATTGCATATTGCATACATAGGGGCGTTTTATATAAAATATTACAAAAATGTATTTTCACAAATAATCAGAAAACAGCCTTTACACTTCTGTGGCGTTAGCGAAACAGGTTATCTAATTAGGGGCTATTAAGATAAAAATCACAAAATAATTAAGACCACTCATTAGCAAATCTGTAATGACACGCTGGGCGTCGGTTGCAAAGGCTTTTGTCATTTTGAGTTTAATGAATGCATTTAACACACGGGCGCGCGCTCCCTCACACGCACACACATTCAGCCGTAACGTATCTCCTCATCTTTGTCTAAGAATTGAAGATTTATTGCCGCCTGTCAGGATTTATTGTCTCTTCTCCTACCTCATGGTACGTTTTCAGAGGCCGCGGGTATAATTTCTCTCGTCCTCGCCAATAGTCGTTTAATCCATTAAGAGCACAAATCTGTCAGATACGTTTTGCACGTGTTCAGGGCTTACATATAACCGCATTCACAACACTGCGTCTGTTCAACCGTAAACATTACAACATTGTACCTGCATGTTTTATTGCCTGAAATTATGCATGTTGCTGACATAGAGAAAAAATTAACAACAGAGCTGGAAAAAAAACTTTTAAATAAATTGCAAACAGTTTAGGTTTGGCATAATTTAAGGTAGCATCATTTGCGCCATAAAAAGACAATGAAATATGAAACAATTACGTCATCCCCCGCGCATTCGCTGATCCAGCTGTATTTTTACTATTAAGTCAACTTGAGAGGGTGTGTTTTAGATTTTTTTCCCCTTTTTTTCTCCGGTCTGGAATTTGTCAACGTGGTTCTCTTGACCCACAGGGATGATCAGGCCGCAAAAACGGCAGAAGCCTATGCCGGCAACTTTTCGCAGTCCCCCTGTCTCCATCCTTAACCACGTCCTACAGATTGGTTTCGTACTGAATTTGACTCGAGTTTAGGGGAATGCCTACCCCTCGGCCCAGTCGCGGTTGTGTGAGATAAACTACCACAATGCAGCGGTTGGTTAAAGGGTATCAAAAGGCTGCAGCTGGAATACATGCATTTCTGTCGTCCGTAACACGTATAGCTAATAGAGGGAGATGAGCGGATGTACAGAAAAAGGCACCTTGTCATTTATTGTGATGTCATATATAAAAAACATAAATGGCAAGAAATTCTAGCACTCTGCTAAAATAGTAAGAAGACCTAATTACATGCTTGATAGGATTCAGAAAATGTGATGCAGCAAAATAAAAAAAAATAAAAAAAACAGACCTATTTTCCACAATAATTTACAGAGGGACATCACTTTAAAATCTGCTTATGCGAAACTGTGTGTTATGTGTGAAGGAACACAATGTAAGTCCATTGAAAGCATGTTCCTTCTTCTACTTGAAGGAGATTGAATCTGAGGCCTGTCTCATCAAGTCAGTCTGACACAGACACACACACTCTTGTGCACACACACACACACACACACGACACGACACTACACGACACAGCATGCAGGTTCCTACTGTCTACTGCTAGCTAGTCTGGTTGTAAAAAACAATGACAGAAGTAAGAATACTTACAAAACAAGATTTGGTTCTCTATAGATGGCGAAAGAGGAAAACAGTGTCCCCAGCTGACACGCTGAGTGCACGAGGTCACCACATCGAGCTAGCATTCCTCCGATGTCACGGCAACGCCGGCACGGACGGCGTGCATTAGCCGGGTCACCGTGGTAACGGTCACATGCCGTCTCTGTCCAGCCAGCTTCCTGACCCCGCTGACTCGGGCAAGACCGACAGACAGAGTCCTGGAGAGATGGACAGCGAGACGACCGTGACCGCCACGACGGCCGCCGCCGCCGCCGCCGCCGCCACCACCAGCGCCTCCACCCCCACCCCCACCCGTACCCAGGCCCCCCCCACGTCTCTCTACAGCGCCCCCACCGACAGACAGGCCGTCCAGGTAACAGCGCCGAGCCACTGCCCCGTCTCATGTCATCTCAGCCCCATGCACTGAGCTGAGATAATGAATGCGCAGAGGCCAGGCAATCAAAAGCAGCGGCTGCTGCGCCCGCTCAATCAGTCTGCAGTAGGCGTAACTCACACCACCGGGACCACAGAGTAACAAGACAATGATCCATGCATGCTCACGGCAAGTGTGCAGTTGTTACCATAGATAAATGAGGCAGGCCCAACACCTGGACAGGAAGTGAGGTTACTAAGCACACAGGAGCCATCTCTGCAGGGAGGTGGGAGGCAACAAGGGAAGGAGTCCGACTGGCAGTCAGTACATCAAAGCAGGACAACTGCTGCGTGATTCCAAGCTGAACGAAAATATTTAGCACTCAAACGGAGGTTAATTTGCACCCTTGTTATGCAATCACTGTTTCCATGCTTTTGCTGAGGATCCATATGAATGTAATAGCATCCTCCACCTGGCTGCCTGGTTTCCCTGGTTTTGTGGTATTGTTGTGCCTGATGGCTGTGTGCCAGAGTGTTGCCTCACCTCAGTAGAGCAGGTCGGTAGACAGCCGACAGCTGACCCCCTCTCTGCCTGACCCTCACCTCTCCCGGCTGCCCGTCCTCCTCAGGTTTGGGCGGGGTTTTTGTGTCTGCTGTGCTGTAGCGGGTGTGTCCCTCTCGCCCTTCCCCCAGGTGATCCAGCAGGCCATGCAGCGGCCGCAGAGCATGGCGGCGCAGTACCTGCAGCAGATGTACGCGGCGCAGCAGCAGCACCTCCTGCTCCAGACCGCAGCCCTGCAGCAGCAGCAGCAGAGCCTGGCTGCCGTGCAGCAGGTGGGGGGAGCCCAGACTACACCCAGAGCTCACGCTACACCCAGAGCTCACGCTACACCCAGTGTTCATACTACACCCAGAGCTCACGCTACACCCACAGCTCACGCTACACCCAGAGCTCACGCTACACCCAGAGCTCAAACTACACCCAGAGCTCATGATACACCCACAGCTCACGCTACACCCAGAGCACACGCTACACCCAGAACTCACGCTACACCCAGAGCACATGCTACACCCAGAGCTCACGCTACACCCAGAGCTCAGGCTACACCCAGAGCACACGCTGCACCCAGAACTCACGCTACACCCAGAGTTCATGCTACACCCAGAGTTCATGCTACACCCACAGCTCACGATACACCCACAGCTCACGCTACACCCAGAGTTCATGCTGCACCCACAGCTCACGATACACCCACAGCTCACGCTACACCCAGAGCTCACGCTACACTCAGAGCTCATGCTACACCCAGAGTTCATGCTACACCCACAGCTCACGATACACCCACAGCTCACGCTACACCCAGAGTTCATGCTACACCCAGAGTTCATGCTACACCCACAGCTCACGATACACTCAGAGCTCACGCTACACTCAGAGCTCATGCTACACCCAGAGTTCATGCTACACCCACAGCTCACGATACACCCAGAGCTCACGCTACACCCAGAGTTCATGCTACACCCACAGCTCACGATACACCCAGAGCTCACGCTACACCCAGAGCTCACGCTACACTCAGAGCTCACGCTACACCCAGAGTTCATGCTACACCCAGAGCTCACGATACACCCACAGCTCACGCTACACCGACAGCTCACGATACACCCAGAGCTCACAGTACACCCAGAGCTCACACTACACTGGATACCTACACACTCATGTTTTCCTAAGTCTTTACCCAGAGGTAATGCTACACTGGCACCTGTACACACGTCGTCCTCATTCTGCACCCAGTTGTTTCAGGCCTGCTTCCTGTGTCTCTGTCCCAGCCCCTCCCCTGTCTCTGCCTTCCTGTCTCTGTAACCCCTCCCTCCCTGTCTCTCTCTCTAACCCCCCCTTCGCTCTCTCGCTCTGTCTTTCTCTCACGCTTTCTTATTGTCAGTCTGCCTCTTTTTGTGTCATTCTCTCTGTACTTTACAGCTGTATTACCTTTACTCTCTTGCTATCCATCCCTCCATTCTCTCTCTCTTTTTCTTTTGTCTCACTTTCCCTTTACCCTCTCTCTCTCTCTCTCTCTCTCTCCTCTCTCTCTCTCTCTCTCGTTGTCTCCAGCTAGCCCTGTGGGTGGCAGCGTAATTATGAGTGACATGCAGGAGTAATACAGACTGTTGCATTTTTTTTCTTCACTCATTCATTCCTCTCTTGTTTGTTCAGCATTGAGCTGAACCCTCCATGCCTTTATTTGTATTATTATGATGATGCATTTCTGACACTTCCTCCTCGCTCTGAAACTTGTTAACACCCCCCACCCCCACATCAGAAACCACCCCTTCAGAAGCCCCCCCCACCCCAATCTCTTCCGCTGTCTTCACCGACCCCCTGTCTGCTGTGCAAGTGACTAAGGTTTGAGCTCTCAGTAACAAAGCAGTGTGGTACAACCCCCGGAAAAGGTACCTAATGTCAATGTTGCAGAAGGAGTTGATCAAAGCCAAGGTCAGGCGAAGTAGTATGCTCTGTGAGTCATCGCCTGTTTGTGTGATTCTGAGACACATCAAAGGCCATGGCCTGCCAGTTCCCCTGTCCCCACCATGTGCATGTTGGTGTGTGTGTGTGTGTGTGTGTGTGTGTCTGTATGTGTGTGTGGGTGTGTTTGTGTGTGTCTGTGTGTGTGTGTGTGTGTCTATGTGTGTGTGCGTGCATGGCTGTGTGTGTGCGTGTGTGTGTGTGCATTTTTACCACGACCCCCCATCCCACAATGCACTGCATATCCAGTATGCTTTACCGTGTTCTCGTTCGTGCGCCTTGGTGTGCGCACGAGCATTCTCCATGCACCTTTGACCTCGTCACGCCCCCCACCCTGACGAGCGCCTCTCCGTCTCTCTCAGACCACGCTGTCGGGAAGCAGGCAGTCACCCTCATCCTCCCCCTCGCCCAACGGGAGTGTCGCCCCATCGCCCGGAGTGTCGCAGGCCTCGGTGCGTATTCATGCTTGGCTCGAGTTAGGAACTCTTGCTGTACTTTTAAGCTGAATCCAGGATTCTTTCTGCCTTTCTGAAACACATGGAGGCCATGAAGGTAAGCCCCATTTATAGTGCTTTCGCATTAGTCGCCAAAAAACAGCGGAAGCAGCGGTGTCCAGCACCATGGATTGTGTGCAATTATTCACAGCTGCTTTTTAATTTTGTTTGCAAGGTGTTATGGGTAAAAACACGCAATGCTAAAGTGTCTTTTGAGTCCTTTGAATTGTGAGGACCCTCTGCATTGCTTACAGTGAGAGGACATTGACTCAAGTTTCATTTCAGCTCAGTTTACTCAAGCCGAAAACAGGCAAGGACATCCTGTGGTTAAAAGATGTCTCACAATGATGTAGAATTACCAGGTTAATCATTATGAACAGTTTATTAATGAGTGTGACATATGAGGCCTCAAACATTGCATCTCCATTGCACACGATTATTACCTACTGAATCTGAAATGAAGACATTACAAGAAATACAAGATATGCTCAGTTGGATGTAATTTAACATCTATGTACCATAACTGAGAGTGCATACTGACAAAAATCAAGCTAAAATGAACAACAAAAAGCATGACATACAGAGTAGCAATTTTACAGCCCCACAGTTGATGGAAAAAATGTTGGGTATGTTAAAGGGAGTATTTGTGTACAACTACGTGTAACAGGAAAGAAGCTACCCAGCTGTTTTACTGAGAAGTTTGTGTTCTGTAAAATTATACAATGCTCAGATATAGAGCTTTGAGGGAATGTATGTATATCACAAATCTGACAAAATGGCTTTAGCAGAGTTAGTGCTGGACCGTATTTCAGCGCTAGGTCCATATTTGTGTACTATAGTTCTTGTATAACTCTCTTGCTCCTTCCGTCACCCATCATCTCTGTCTAACCCCCCACTCTGCACTCTTTCCTCCCCCTCCCCCACACTTCTCCTCCTGTGTTGCCCTCTTTCTCCTTCCCTTATGATTGTCTTTCTCCTCCTTTGTTGGACCCCGTCCTCACCCTCCCTCTGTCCCATCACTTCATCTGTCCCCCAACTTACCCTCCCTAAACCTGCCCCCCGTGACCTCAGATCACGCTGCCCAGCTCCCCTGTGACAGCCCAGCTCATCAGCCGCTCCCAGAACTCCAGCTCCACTGCTGCCGGGGGCGCCATATCCCAGCAGGCCATGCTCCTGGGCAACGGCTCGCCCACCTGCAGCCAGGCCCAGATGTACCTGCGCACCCAGATGGTGAGGAGGGGGGCCCCCGGCGCCACAGACCACCGCTTCACGGCTCTGACCCGTGACCTCTGACCTCTCTCTGCATGCTTCGCAGCTGAGCCCTTTCTGAAATGATTTAATTTGCAAATTCAGTTATTATGAAAGGGGGCAGCACAGCCCTGACTGGCTAGCTCTGTGAAGACTGTCACAGACAAATGTAATATTGTTGCTTTGCGTGATTTTGCTTGTGAGTCACCTCATGACGTCATAGCTGGAGACCGAGCAGAGAGGCTCGAATGCCCTTATTTGGAAGGCAGCCACTTTGTCTCATAGAGGTTTGTGAAACTGGTCTGCTCTCACAAAACAGCCTTCAGAGGCGCACGAGGGTCAGAGAGATTTCCTCATATTTGAAGCTTTCCACTTTTCTCCCTAAGGCTATCCATCATTCCTGTAATTGTGAAGAAAAATTTGCTGATTTCAAAACCAGCTAAACAAAAGCAGACCTCTGTTTGTTGAAAAGTGAGTTAACAGTTTCATAACAGTATTTCGGGCACTTAAAATAATACTGAAACAAATGTCGTGTCTTGGCCAGTGGTCTGCGGTCTACACACCCTGCATGAAAAAAGCCATAGCGGGTAGCAGTGTGTTGTACGGGTTAAGTCACCATATGAGAGGGTTGTGGGTCTGTGTTCTGGGGAGGCCAACGTGGAAGTGAAGTCATCTGTTTTGCAGAGGAAAGGTCCTGGTTGCTGTTCAGGTGGTCAGGAAGCTTGGAGATCTGGCCTTGAGATGTGCATAGCTGTGCTCTGCAGAAAGGCGGTTTATAGAACCGTAGATACCTCGCTGCAGTCATAAAGCAGCCCGGCAAGATGGCAGCCAAACCTTGTGATTATGGTTGCGGTCAAGTGATTTGGCAAGAAACCAGGTAGTAGGAAATTTGTAGTTCAGAAGTGGTCCAGCGGGAAAATGACTAAAAGTCGTGGTTAGGAAGCGGTTCAACAGGATAAAAGTTGAATGCTGTGGTCAGAAGGTGGTCCAACCGGCTCACACCTGACTGTTATGGACAGGAAGCTATTTGTCAGGATAATGACTAAACATTGTGGTTAGAAAGAGGTCCAGCAGCAGAAATACTGCAAGTTGTGGTTAGGAAGTTGTCTGTAGGATAATGGTTAAACATTGTGGTTAGACAGCGTTTTAGCAGAAAAATGTCAAAGTTGTGGTTTGGAAGCAGTCGGGCAAGAGAAAGGTTGAGTTGTGGTTAAGAATTAGTTCAACTAACCAACAGATTATGTGGTTGAGAAGTAGTCTAGCAAGGCAATGGGAGAGTGATATGTTCAGGAAGCTATTTACCTTTTTAGTACCCCAGCACTCCAGAAAGAAGCGGTCAGAAAGTGGTTTAGTCCTCTGTGTCCAGTGACCTCCTCCTTGTGTCTGGTGTGCGACTCTCACATTAGTTTCTGATATTGGTGCCGTATGTCATGAGAGACCACAACCTGGCAAAGACGATGTCTGGGCAGGAGTGAAAACCAGATTTTTGACTGTCACTGTTTACTCATTTTGAGTAAAACATTCTTTCTCTTTAAGACAGACTCTCACTCACTGTTTCCATGAGCACATATAAACGGAACTTGAGTGTGCCACATCAAAGCATCTTTCTGAGAAGCTAGCTTGTGTTCTGGAACCCTTGATGTGTGTAAAATATCAAAGCTCTGTGTGTGAGGTATAAATGGATGCGAAAGTGAAAGTTGCCTTTTTTCCACTAACACATCCAGCTCCTGTCTTCCCTTGATTTCTCTCCCTCACCCTCTTTTTTCCCCTCTTCCTTCCTGCCACATTCATGCCCTCTCTTCCTGACTTACTTTTCCTCACTCACCCTCTATCTCTTCCACTCTCTCCTACTTTCTTAATTTTCACTGTATGTTTCCTAACCTTGGTATCCCTTCTCTCCCGCTCTTATTCTACTCTTCTGCTTTTTCTGCTCCCTATCCTCCCTATGCTCTTACTCTGTCCCCTCCTTCTTCCCCTGCTTCCCTACTTTTCTCCCTACATATCTCTTCCTCTTTCTCCCCCTCCCTTCTCCTTCATTCTCTTCCTCCCTTTATCCTCCTCCACTCCCTCTCTCTCTGTCTCTTTCCTTCTTCCTCTTGGTCTGTCTCCATATTTCGCTCCCTCCTTTCCTTTTTCTCTCTCCCTTCCTCTCTCTCCTGTCCTCTCTGTACATCTCTCTCCCTCTTGCCCCCTCTCTGTCTCTCTCTCTCTTTCTCTCTTCTGTCCTCTCTCTACATCTGTCTCCCTCCCCTCCTTTCTCTCTCTTTCTCTCTCTCTCACTCTTTCTCTCCCTTCCCCTCTTTCTCTCCCTCTCTCCCTCTCTCCCTCCCTTCCTCTCCCTTTCTCCCTCCCTTTCTCTCTATCTCTCTCCCTTCCTCTCTCTCTCTCTCTCTCTCTCTCTCTCTCCCTTCCTCTCTCTTTCTCTCCCTCTCTCCCTCCCTTGCTCTGGTCTCTCAGCTAATTCTGACTCCTGCTGCCACGGTGGGGGCAGTGCAGTCTGAGCTGCCAGTCATTTCCTCTGCCTCCTCTCAGCCCGCCTCCACCCAGGTGAGCCCCCGTCACGTGCTTGCAGGTGTGTGCGTGGAGTTGGGGGGTGGGCAGGGGCACAACCAGCCGATCAGCTTTGATTCTGGGGGAGAATCTTGCCAAATACCAATCTTACCCTCTTAATAATTTACTGGCAGGAGTGTGTGTCTGGCATACTAATGGTTGGGTTTTCATACTCCGAAGTATGTCACACAGAGATGGTTTAAAATGAGTCTGGGTTCCTGGCGGCGTTTGCCGTTGCCTCCCAGGTGCAGAGTCTGGCTGTGCGGGCCAACCCCCCCAGCGCCCCGTCTGCAGCGCAGAGCGTCCCGCTCAAGGCCTCCTCGCAGGGGCCGGCGCTGGCTCCCTCGCTCCCCAAAATGTCCATATGCCCTCTGAGGCCCAGCCAGCAGCCGGAGTCCTCGGAGGGCAGCCCGGGGAGCGAGTCCCGGGCCGCGGAGGTCACGCGCCTGCCCGCCCATCAGCTCATCGTGCCAAGTACGTCACCACCTTTAGACATTATCTCAACGTTATCTCAACGTTATCCTGTTGATAAAATGCTGTGTGTTTTTGGCAGCAGGCCTGTAATGTCTACATGTTTGCCTTTCAGCGCCGTACTCCCCCATCCAGCCTCAGGCTCTGCTGAAGCACCAGCTGCACTGCACAGCCGGCCACAAGGGGGCGCACCACCAGCTCATTATACAGCCGCCCGCCGGCGCCCTCCGGCAGGTCCAGCCCATAGCCCTGCGGGTCACGGCGCAAGAGACTCCTCCCCCCTCCCAGCACTGCGTCTCCATTCAGACCCTGACCACGCCCACCGCGGCCACCGTCCAGTCGCAGCACTGCGTGGCCATCTCCACGGCGGCCCTCCCGACAGAGCCGTCGCAGTCCGCCGCGCAGCAGCAGACCGTGGTCGTGTCCCCCGCGGCGCCGCAGTCGCCCACCTGCCAGTCCCCGGCCATCGTCATCCAGCCCCAGGCCGCCCTCGTCCAATCGCAGCCTCCCCCTCTGCGGCTCGGCCCCGCCCAGCTGCCCTCGCACGTCGAGTCCCTCCCCCAGACCGCGGCCATGACCGCCACCACCTCGTCCTCCTCCCTCCAGGCCTCCCAGCACGTCTTCCTACCTCAGGCCACCCCTCCCCCTCCCGGTGCCCCGCCCTCAGCCCCGCCCGCCTCGGTGCAGCCCCTCCCCCTGCAGGCCCTGGCTGTGCCGTCGGGGCAGGTGCTGCTGTCCGAGGAGGAGCTTCCCGTGGCCGAGGCGCTGGTCCAGATGCCCTTCCAGAACCTTCCGCCACCTCAGACCATCGCGGTGGACCTGAAGGTTCAGCCAGCTGCCCCCACTGAGCCCCCAGTGGTGAGTCACTTCACTGGAGCAGTTTAGGGAATATGACTTGTTACCCCAGTAGTGGTCTACTGAATGGCCCTATTTATAACCATCCACATGATTGTGAACGTATGAAATCTGAGCAATGAAAATCATTCCAAAATGGCATCTGTTGAGCAAATCAGTAAGTACAGTGCACTCTGCTTATAAGAGATACTGATATAAGAAACAACAGGAGACAGTGATCAAAAACACTGGGACAGAATCATTCCTATACTAACGCTGTTTGAAAAATTGAAGAATCTCTAAGGCCCAAAACTGCCTACATTACAATAACTAGAGAGTTAAACTGTAATAAAACTGTAGCATAAACTGTAATATAACATAAACATAAACTGTAACATAGTGTATAGTCAAGAACCAGGCAGACTGGAAGCCTGATATAAAACTCGAGTGTATAAGACTCAAGTGCTGAGGTGAACACCACCAACAGTCTTTTATTTACAACAATGCGCATTACACACAGTGGAAAATGGTGAGGCTGAGCATCAACAAAACAAACAAATGAACAAAAAAGGAGGAACGCAGGCCTCCCCACAGGGGGAAGGCAGTCCCAAAATTTCTCCACAATTGCCTAACCGAAAACTAAAGCAAAGCAACCTAAAATAACAAAAACCGAAAACACTGCTAGCTTGCTAAATAGGTTCAATTTGCAGATGCCTTCCACAGAATACCACACCACACCAGGCTGTAGATGCCATCAGGTTTGGAGTGGGGTGGAGCATTGTCTGCTTGATCTGCCATCTTAGATAATTGCCTCCTCACCCACATCTGCTCAGTATAAAATTAAGGTGTCTTCCATGGAAGAAAGTTAATGCACAAAACTGAAACACCACAGAACCACGTAACAGAATCAAGTAATCTGCTTATAAGAATCAATCAATCAACACGTAATATGGTGCTGAGTTAAGTGCAAGGACACATAATTACTGAGAAAATCCATTATCATTTGAACTTAGTATGTCTCTTACCTTGTGCTACATTACCAAAGCATCTGGCGCATAAAATATTTAGACAAAAAGAGTAGTGCGGTTCAGCGAAGTGCCTGAATGCCAGGGGACGTGTTAGGGACAAGAAAGACCCTTTCTACAGTTGAGAAATGCTGCCTTTGTGAGTCTTACGATAGTCTCAAGATCAGCGAAAGAAACAAAGCTGAGAAATGGGACACATTCTGTCTGCACTGTCTAAGATTCTGTGAAGAACTAAAGAGGCATCACATCATGAAAATGAGTGCGAAAAGACAAGGCGGAAACAGTGCCAATTATCACGGAGACAGACAGAAACAATCAACGGGAGTCAAACTATGCTTTTATGTTCCAAAGTTAAAGACACTGGCGCACAAACGGCGCCAGCAATTCGTAATATCATTTAAATAATTAACTTGAGTCGTGCTTTTTTCAAATTGTATTTGATAAAGGGTTGTACAAACAAATGAACACTCCAGACACATTTTGTTCCATGCATAAGGAGCTTAGCCAAGGACGTTTCTTGGGTAATTAAGAGAAACATATTGTTTAAAATACAAACATTGATTTTACCCTTTTATTTGGTTCTCTGCTTTTAAGCATGAAGCACTTTATTTAGCAAAGAACCTGGATAAAGTCATTGTTATAAATGGAGAGCCCTGTGTATGCTCATTATAATTATTAATTATTATTAGCATTATTAATAGGGGTAGCATTAATCGTGGTATTAGTAATAACAGTGGTAGTATTCTTAGTATTAACAATAATAACACTGTTGAGTAACACTCTTCCCTTTCTTAGCAAATCCTTACAATTGTAGGGGATCTTTCCAGGCCACAGTGAGTCCAGGTGTGTAACAAAACTCTGTCGTGTGTAAATATCCAGCTGTATTAATGCATAATATTGCAAAAAAACTGTATGTAAGTCGCTCTGGATAAGAGCATCTGCTCAATGCCAATAATGTAATGTAATAATGTAATGTGTGCGACACAACAGGGGCAGGAGCTGTACGAGGTTGAGGGGACATGTGCAGAGGAAGCGAGAGAGGATGGCCCCACGCAGGCACGCAGGAACAGGACACCAACTCCTCCAACTCTGTCGCCATCTGCCAGGCTGGAGGGGAACTGCGAGGACTCGCCTGCCCACAAGGACAACAATACAGGTATCCTCAAATTAGGACTGAAGGTGGCCCTGCTCTCTGTAGTCCGGGGCAGAGTGTAATGCTCATGAGATATTCTTGTATGATGGGTACAGGGCGAAGGGAGGACCTGGCTCCCCCTCCTGGATGCAGTGCAGTGATTTTGTCCTCTGCTCTGGTCCTCAGCGGTTTCTGTTTTTTCCTGCGTAACGTCGACGGGCAGCACCTCTGTGATACGGTCCCCCGGGGAGTCCCCTTATGTCAACTCCTCCCCCCCCCTCCTGCCTGCAGTGGTAAGAAGCGCCAGCCAGCCCCCCCCAGCCAGCCTCCCAGGGGGTCCTGAGAGCCAGCCCCCACAGGCGATCGTTAAACCCCACATCCTCACACACCTCATTGAGGGCTTCGTCATCCAAGAGGGGCTGGAGCCGTTCCCGGTATGTCCACAAGAGGGAGCCGCTGACGCTGTGGGGTTTTAGCAGAGCCCGATAGGGCAGAGAGACAAAACAAAGATGTTCTACACGATCATTACTGAGGGCACACACGCAAAGAGCAGGGTAACAGCTGTGTAGGGTGGTTGCACACGTGCCCGTGCTCTACCGCGGAAAGCAGGCAGCTGTTAGCATGGTGTTGCATTGTGGGAAGAGTCAGGGAGCACAGGGCCGTAGGTGGGAGGTCCGTCTTGTCGTTGAGCGTCTCTGTGTGGCGTCTGTCCCGCGTGCGGCGGTGGTCTCGGAGCGGTCCTCGAGCTCCCGCTCGGCGCGTGGTCGCATGACTGCGGCGCTGTGCTCTCCGCAGGTGAGCCGCTCCTCCCTGATGGTGGACCAGCAGGCCTCGCTGCCCGACACCCAGGAGGTGAAGTCCAACGGCGGGCAGCAGCAGCCAAGCGACGCCCTCATGGACGCCGAGCCCCCAGAGAACTCCACCGACTCGGACATGGACGACGCCCCTGCCGCCGAGGGTCGGTTCTGTGCTTTCCTGAAGGAATTTCTTTTGTCTCAAAACTGTTCCCTACTAAACTATAAAATAAAATATTTATATAAAAAACATAATCTAATGGTTTAACGTACTCGTTAGCTCTACCAGCTAGCTTGTACCTTGTCTGGCCTGGTCACCACTTCTAATATTGTTGACTCCTTATGGTTTTTTGCTCACTTGTAAGTCACTTTGGATAAAAGTGTCTGCCAAATTAATGAATGTAAATGTGGCTGCTGATTAACTCTGCCCCATCGAGAGTTCCTGCGTGTGAAACGTGGTCTTCTCTCCCGGCAGACGGGGCGGACGAGGGGGCCGTGGGCGTGCTGGAGTGCGAGTTCTGTGGGAAGAGGGGGTACGCGCACACCTTCCTCAGATCCAAGCGTTTCTGCTCCATGATCTGCGTACGACGGTGAGAACGCAATACAGCTACAACAGATACATTAAATATCATAGATACAATATGGCACCATAGAAACAACAGATATAGAAGGTATGGTAGACTCTGCAGGTATCATACAGACGGTAGGTATGACAGGCTGGGTTGATACAATATATACAGTAGGTACAATAAGAAAAATATATGCAAAATTTGCAGTATGTACTATAAACGTGATGCATACAATAGGTACAACATTGTACAATAGATACACTAGGTAGATTATCATACAAGAAGTACAAAAGGTACAGTAGGTATGATAGTGTACAATAGGTACAAACTGTGGGTGCAAAAATACCATAGGTACAAATTTTATGATTTGAAACTTTGTGCAGTCATCTGGAACAAGAGGCCGTCCTGGAACAGACACTGTTATTGGATTATCGTGATGGATTGTGTTTATGTTGTGCCCTTCAACACGCACGCTCTCAAAGGTGACTCACCTCAGCCATGTGTAGCAGCCCCCTAAAGCAGCACAGCACACCTCGCCTATTGCTAACATCCTTCACAAAGATGATTTGAAATGTCCTGCTGAACTGTGGGGAGGTTTAACCGGTCCATTTAGGGCTTTTTGGGGCATTCCTGTTTTTCATACAACTTTGATTCGGTTTCCCCCCTGATTCGCCCGCCTTCAGTGCAGACAGGAGGTGAGCTCTTCACTCATTTGTCCTTGTTGAGGAATGTATTGCCTTTTGCACCTGGAACCCATTTCGTCCAAATCAAATTCTCTCATATGGAACCGGGGGTCCAAAATACATAATCATTCACAGACTTTCCTTTGCGACCCCCTAAACACACATCAAAGAGGGAGGAGATATTGGTGATTCAAAAAGGACCAGATGTAGGCTTGGAGCAAAATGCCCATCTAATTGTTCTAGCGAAGGACAAAGGAGATCACAGAGGAGCTTTGGTAGCTCGTAAGTAGGTTTAATTCTGGGATATGATTTAAGTAATACTTTCATTGCAAGATACTAATGCTCTGAACAGTGCTCTGTGTGATTAGAAGAGTGTACTCAAATTCTGAAAAGCGGTTATTTGTTCAGAAAGAAAACAATCAGTATAACGTAGTATGTAAATGCCCTCGTTACTGAAATGTTTCAGCCTAGATAGACGCGCTAAAAAACTTTGTGCATTACTGCTTACTGAATAATTCAGAGTGAGACAACACGCAGAGATAATCTCCGCAGAGGTTTTCTGTGCCGCATGATTCCAAATATATTTTCATATCGTCAGGGCACTGCAGAGGATGAAATTGTCTCACACAATTCTTTCTGTGCCCTTATGAAAAGTTAATACACGTTGAATTGCAAAGTCCAAAATGTGAGGAATAGATCTAGGTACATGTCAGAACAGATGGCATGTGTTATATATAATTCATACATTGCCTCTTCTGTATTGGTAATATGACTGGCACTGATGAAACCTTGTTTCTTATGTGTTTTTATGGAGTAGCCTCTGGCTTTCTTCCTGTCTCCTCTGTACCAGCAAAGGTAGTCACACCATGCAAGCATATGCCATCCATACAGGCGTGTATTCAGATGAGATGTGTTCAGCCCCTGAAAGAGTGAGAAAACCTATGAAATGGCACCCCTTTGACTTGGATTTAGTGTTCAATCTGTTTGCATGGCCTCATGCAAATGATGTAGTAGCTATTAAATGAATACAAATAGGCACTAATGTGACACAAAATCTTACACGGTGGACAGTCTGATATCCAGGAAAAGGATTCATTGTCTCTCCCTGGATTCACCCCTTCTCCCTATCGCTTTCTCTCCTTCCCTCTCTCTCCTTTTCCTTCCCTCCTTTCTTTCTCTTTCCCTCCCTCTCTCTCCCCCTCCCCCTGCAGATATAACGTCAGCTGCACCAAACGCATCAGCTTGCTGAAGGCCGATAAAACGGGACGTTGGCCTCGCAGGACGGACGGGAGGCGGGGCCGGCCCCCGAGTCGGCCTGACGGGGGCTCCAGAGAGCACTTCCTTAGACAGGTGGGTGAGTTATGAGGACAGACCTCGCCCAGCAGGGCTTTTCCTCTCTTTAAGCACTGAATCAATGGAGCCAGGGCCTTTAAATGAACACACTCCTTGAGCTCTTGCCTGTGTGAAACATGGCGTCCCATAGGACAGGAGTATCAGACTCAGGTACTGGGTTGTCTGCGCATCTGCTTGTTTTAGCTCCGGCATCTGCTCTGCGTGACTTAACTTTTACTGCAGTGAATTCTGGAAAATGTAAATGTTTACAGCCAATTAAACAAATTGAACTAATTAAGCTGTGGCTACTGGGTGGAGGGAAAGACACCCATACGAGTTTGACTGCTTTGACGTGCAAAGAAAGAGACAGAGAGAGAGCATGCTGAGAGATCTGTCACCTTTCGGTGAGCTGCAGGTGGATGCCCAGCCCTCGCGGGAGGAAGAGGAGGAGGAGGAGCCCCCGGTCCCCATGACAACGAGGCTGCGGCGGCAGACGGAGCTGGAGCGGGAGCGAGAGCGCGAGAGGGGCCTGGTGAGGACGAGGGAGCCCTCGGGCGGCTCCCCCGGCAGCCCGTCCGCCGCCCACTCCAACCCCACGCTCTGGAGCGTCCAGGAAGTCTGGTCCTTCATATACAACCTGCCAGGTACCGCCCACATCCTGTCACACGCACCACGGAGTGAAACAGTTTACAAACTGTTCCACAAAAATGGCTGTTTAGTACCTCTCGTAGAACCATATTTAATTGTTATGAGGCCTGGGTCAAAGGCTTTTTTTCAGCTCTTTTGTGCTTTGGTGCATGTTTGGAGCAGAGCCAGTCCCTGTGTCACCCACCCTGCCCCCCCTCCCCTCCCCTGCAGGGTGCCAGGACATCGCTGAGGAGTTCCGCCTGCAGGAGATCGACGGCCAGGCCCTGCTGCTGCTCACCGAGGAGCACCTGATGAGCGCCATGAACATCCGCCTGGGCCCGGCGCTCAAGATCTGCGCCCGCATCAACTCCCTGAAGGAGAGCTAGAGAGAGGGGGGGAGAGAGAGAGAGAGAGAGAGGGGGGAGAGGGAAAGAGAAGGAGGGAGAGGGGGAGAGAATGAGGGAGAGAGGGAACAGAGAGTGCATGGACAGACAGGGGGGAGAAAAAGAGGAGGGACAGAAAGAAAGGGTGAGAGAGAAAAAGAGGGAGAGGGGGAGGGTCAGAGAGGAGGGACAGAAAGAGAGAGTGAGACAGAAAGAAAAAGAGCAGGGGGGACAGAGAAAAGGTGAGACAGACACAGAGACAAGGAGTGAGTGAGAAACAGAGAGTGACTGACAGAGTGAAACATAGAAAGAGTGAGATAGAGGCAGAGAGAGAACTTTGTCACTGTGGCCCCCAAATCCCTGGTCATGGCCCCGTACTTCCTGCACCTCTCTCTGCCCCCCCTACTGGAGGCCTTTTGTGGGTGGGATCACCCCTCGACCTCTCTGCCTTTCCTGCCTAAGGAGCTGTGTGAAATATTTCCCAACCTCCAGGCCCTGCGCACTGGACTAGCCTACAGCAGAGTGCAAAGTAAGTGCAAGTGCAAGGTGTGCAAGGTGTGCTCCTCTGCCCTCTCAAACCTGACCCTGTCTCAGACCCATGGAAGATCCACCCACAGTGCACAGCTTCAAGTAAGTTCAGATCGCACAGTATCTCCAGAGACCGTTTATCACTAGGAAGACTACGCTCGTGACGTTCCTTTCTGGCTTGGCAGAGGAATTCTGGTTAGTGTTCTGGTTAATATTTATATTATTTAACTAAGGACCTTCTTGCTTCAGTCATACAGGGGTTGCCTTTCAGTGTGAAGTACAGAGAGTCTACCTTCTTGGTTTTATACAGCATCTTTAGTAACACCATGGAAAAGTGTAGAAATAATGTTGGCTGTTCTGTTCAGAAGAGGCAACAGTGCTCCTGTCATATTGTCAAGTGTTCGGGATCTCAGTCTTTTTTTCTGTTATAATCGAGGTAGTTATTGTAGCTTTGGCAGTAGAATACAACCAAATGTAAATAACTCTTCAGATGGTCCACCTCTGTTTGGTATTACAGTCATTCAATTTATCCATCGTCGAATTTATGCTAAACGCACACCCGTTGCAAATCACTTTCCTATTACTTCAAACAAAAGTACAACAAACCGACCCACCGCAGCGTGAGGGCACATAACCCCTCTTTGACCAATATTTGGGGATCGTTTTATATTAAACATAACATGGATATTTTTTGCACTTTGTCTGAGATTTTAGCATTTCAAAGAACAGCCCTGAACAATCGCAGGGTATGTGTGATTCATTCCACTTCCGTAGCCTGTCTAGAGACTGCATTTGAAAAATGCCAAGTTACCATTTTGGTTTGGAAATATGACACGGTCCCTGACAAATAAATGGGAAAATACTCTTGTGTATATTCTAAGAAAACAGATATTTAGTATCTAGATAGCATGTTCTCATGAAAACAAATACAATATTCTATTTGTAATGACTAAAAATGCGTATATAAAGTCTACAATAAATTAAAGTCTATGTTCCCTGTTGACTTCATTCTGGGCCATGAATGACAATTCACTGGCTGAGAGGGAGAGATCATTTTTTTACTTTTAGTGTTGGACCAGCAAAAGCTGTAAAGATAAATTTATGTGTACTCTCTTTGTGTCTCCTTTGCAGATATTATTTTTCTATAAATATTGTATGTATAAAGAAATGAGGTGATGCAGTGTATCAGTGTGGAACTGAGAGAGGGATTTATGAATGGTTTTGTAATGTCCTGTTGACATTAAGATATGTATTCAAAAATATAAGGAATATTATCAAAGACTGAATATTGTATGCATTAGTGGCACTTTATATGTAGAATACAGCTCAGTCATAAATGATTAATAAAGTATTAGTAACTGTATTACACACAATTAGATATCATATTGCTGATGTTTTCTCCAATGTTAATAAATGTATTATTATCGAGGAGGCCAGGGTTGCCCTGTTGAGGTTACAGTATGTACTGATACTATGCTGTGTGTATACCCATCTCAACAGTGCACACTCTAACTTAGTGTGGAATTTTCTCTGGCAACCTGGTTGTCCCCCTTAAAAACTTATATTTGTGAAAATACATTTATTAGTGTTGGTATATTTCTAAATATCATATTTTGCGATCATTAATGCTTTAAAAAGCATCGATAGTTGTGCTGTTGTCTGAAGTATTACAATGCATTCTTTATATTTTTAATCTCATATATTAATGTCAACAGACTGTGCTGTTACATTGAAATGATTTCATTTTTAAGGGCATTTCACCAAAAGGAAAGTATTGAAAAATGTACATTTGTGACATTTTGAAAATTTTCTTCACATTTTAATTTCAAAGAAATTCAAGTGAATTAGAGTGAGAGGTCACCGGATACAAGTTCTGAAAGCTTGTGAAAGTGAATAAATATTTGAAATTTAATCCCAGTTAAAGTGTTTGAAGTGGGATGTTCCAGCTGCACGTCAGGTAGATGGTTGCAATGAAAAATGAAAGTTTATGAAAATAGTCAGTAAGACAGTGAGTTACTGATGACAAAGCATTAACCATAGGTTTTCTGAACAGGTTCAATATGCTCTTTGCTGCTGTAAGAGAAAGTAGGACTTCACTGTTTTCTGTTTGCATGTAAACAGCTCCTCCACTGGTGTAAGACTGTATGTACGATCTAACCACAACAGACACTTTCCTCAGCTTTCTGTGGCCTCTGTGTATTCAGCCTAACTGCAAGCTTCTTTGTCCTTAACTTCTGTATGTTCAGTTTGACTGCAATATGCTTTTTCCTCAGATTTGAATAATCTGTGAATTCAGTCATACTGTGGTGTGCTTTGTCCTTAGCTCTGATGAACCTTTTCATGTACCCAATCTTAACTTTATCAAAGAAACGATTCAGTTTTTATTATTTTCCATGCATAGCATTCTTGGTATGGTGACTGCTGAAATGAACAAGTGTTTTGATCAAAGGAGAGAAATACAGCACTTGCTGCCATTTTAGAATACAAATTCAAAGCCCAAAGGTTAGACTGAAGAGGCCTGAGTGAGCATTTTCCCATTCCCCACTTGGAGCATCTTACACAAAAACATTGAACAATCAGTGAATTACTTTCTTATGTGAAAGCATCATAAGATTAAGTTTTGAAAGTTTGTCATTCAGGCTACTGTAGCCCTAATGCCTGTCTCTGCATTGCCCACAATTTTCCTTCCATTTATAACAGTGGAGGGGATAAATTCAAGCAGCATTTCAATTAAACATTTAAATTTAAAATCTGATCCATATGTTGTTGTTCGCATGCTGTTCCATGCCTACATTTGTATTGTATAGGTTTGCAAACTGCACCAGCAATGTGTGTACAGTAGATGGTGTAATACTCCTCCACCCATCGAAATAATAGCTGGTTTGGACTTTGATGAGTTTAGCCACGCCTTAAATTGATTTTTAAATTAAATCTAACTTAAATTAATTTATACTCACAGAGCATATATGTTTGGTGGTGACAGAGACAGAGAATGGCCTTTTGAAGGCCATAATGGCAATAAGAAATCTGAACCCCCAAGGATTTATTTTCTCTGTTAACCTGCAGTGCATTTTTTGAGTCAGCCATTTCAGTTGTTTGAAACTGGTATGTCTCTATTGGATATTTTACCCTTCAAATGGTATACTGTATAAGAGATTTTGATTTAAGTGGGTAGTGAAAAAATGAAATAAAATTATTTTTACTTGCCTTTTATTTATAATAACCCAAATTAATATTCAGGTGGATGTTGTTAAAGATGGGAATGGTTTGCCCTGGAACAGCATTGGACAACATTTCTTACTTTTGTTCAGCAATGTTTCTGATGTTGCTGTTTATTTCTATTACTTTAAAAAATAATAATAAATAAATCAGCTAGCTAGTATTTCAAACCCATCAGAGAGGTCATTGGTTGGTTTCACGGAACTGTACAGAATCTGGTGACGTTGGATGATGTATCTTTTGTAATGGCACCTTATTGCACATGTTTGTCTATTTTGCACAATTTTATTGTAACTTAACGTTGTTGTATGGTAGTACGTTTCCCTTCCCCCCCGGGGTTTGAATGTATAACGAAATGATGAAGTCCAAACTGTATTTATACTTCAGTTTTATAGAACAGTAGAACAGTACTCTCCAAAGTAACTGTGCGATATTAAAATAAAGTAGACAATTGATACGCCGCCTGCTGTCGTTTTCATTGGACTTTCAAGGTTGGGGCTTGAACTGTCGACACAATAACGTAACCATATAACGGTAAACGATGTCTGTTTATTTCTACGCCCAAAGTGAATCGTCTAGAGTGGGAGAACGTAGACCGCTAGGTGGCAGTAACTATTCAGGAATGACAACGCACAAAGCAATTGGAATAAAACAACCTGTGACACAAAAGTATTGTGAAAGTATGGGTTTTTCGTTTTCTTTAAAACTATATAATATAAAATAAACAACAGTTATGGTTTCGGATATCTCGACAAATTTCTGCGTAGGTACTGGAGGTAAATAATAAATGAGGGAGAAAGACTTCAGGACAGTTTCAATCAATACAAGTTTCAGGTATCTAGGCTTTCACATCAACCTAACGCACAAAGAGAATTAATACAGCGTCAAAAAGGTATGGATAATTTGATAGGACTATTGGAATTTGCGAAAAATAAATATATAGTGCTTTATATGACGACGTCATGTTTCAGTACTCGCCTCTCTTAAAAACATGGGAGAGAGAAAACAAGGACCGTTACATTTTTTCCTATCCACCTGATTGGCTGGAAGTTTTCGGGGGCTTTTTCTCGACTTACAATTGGCTATAAAACCCTTGATACCGTTGTAATGCTAACCTTTCTTTCTGTGTTAGATATATGTTCTAAAGCTAATGGAACTGAACCACAAATCACCAGGAAGAAACACTGTACGGTAGCTTTTTGTTTGGATTAACTTTCAATGGACACTGATCAGATAACATCCTTATACTTTTATTGCTGCCATAATCAATTCGTCTGATTGTTTTTGTCTTTAATCGTTGTCGTTTCCGTTTTATTTCTTTTTCTCAAATACATCCAAAACCCTTTCCTTCGTGACTGTCTTGTTTTCGTTAAATGCCATGGCGAACACCTGCATACAGTTCAGCGGTTTTATGGTCAGTTGTATTGGCTGGATTGGGATCATCATTGCCACTGCCACTAATGACTGGGTCGTCACCTGCAAGTACGGCATGAACACATGCAAGAAGATGGACGAGCTGGGTGCTAAAGGCTTATGGGCGGAATGTGTCATTTCAACAGCTCTGTACCACTGCATATCGTTGACTCAGATCCTCGATTTACCTGGTAATTATCGTTAACGTCTTAGTCGTGTTGTGTTCTTCTGTACACCTTGTGCCTACGACTGCGGTTCTTACGTTTATTATTTATGTTTATTGTTATGATTTTATATTTCGGAATCAATTCACTTTTATTAAAACAACATCGAAATCCAATCCATTGCATACGCAACAGCAGTTGATTTGATTTTGAATTAAAACACGCACATAATTGTTTTCGATGTTAATTAAACAGTATAGTTATTTTGATTTATAGAGAGAACACACAAGTTTATTTCATTTTAAAAGGTACTGTAGGGTAATTCAAAGAGAGGCAAAAACACGAAACCAAAAGCATATTATAATGGTATTTTCAAAATTCAAAGCTGCCCTTATTTGTAATAAGGAAATTAAATAAAACAATCAAGACATTTAAATCATGGCAACACATTCTGGGTGTTAAACGTAACTTAACCTTGATCTGGAGGTATCATTAAATTTGAAAGGAAAGGTTGAGGAAAATGGATAAATGTAACTTTTGCGACATCTGTAGTATGCGCCTTGTGCGATGTCTCTTCTAAAATTCGCCAACAAAACATGCGTTTGGATATTACACACATTCAGTTATTGATGTTTAAATGTTTCTGTATTGATTGTTTCCCGCCTGTGTCCGCAGCTTACATCCAGACGTCTCGCGCGCTGATGATCACCGCCTCGATCCTGGGGCTGCCCGCCGTGGCGCTCGTGCTCGTGTCCATGCCCTGCATCAACCTGGGGAACGAGCCCGAGAGCGTGAAGAGCAAACGCTCCGTGCTGGGAGGCGTCCTCATTCTGCTAATAGGTACGTTCAACCAGCTGGACCTCCACAATTATACACTGCGCCCCTCGTAACCGAATAAAAATTGAAATTGTATCAGAAAGTGTTTGTCTATGAGCCTTTGAATAGCACCATTAAGGTTTGGGTTGAGTGAGTGTTAGGAATGCGGTTTTACTTTAAGCACACGAGGGACGTCACTAATCCTCAGCTGAACTCACTTGTCTGTTCATATATATTTATTATTATTTTTTAAGATAAACCACTTATTTCATGCACTCAACTGAGTGCTTCAGAAGGCAGTCTTATAAAATTATTGTCATAGGACATTCATATGAGATGTCCAAATATGCAAAATACTCAAAATATTACTTTCCCATCTGTCATGATTCCCATCTATAATGTTAAACAGACATACAGCTAATACGTTTAAAGTGACCCAAGCCCTTCCTCATAACTCAGGCATTAAAAAGCCATAAACCAGGCTGCCATAAATCTCCAAATTTCCTGTACCCTGGATTTGGGAATGTCATCGCCTTTGTCACATATTTAAATACAGCTGTCGTATTTGGCAAAGGGGGATGACTGGGCCGACAGACATTTGCTGAAATATTGTTTTCATTTTTATGTCTTTTGTCACAGCTGTAGTCTGTCTCGAACAGCTGTGATGGTGACATATCTGCTTAAGAGAGTTTACCCCATAACTTTACAGCTAATTAGAACAGTACAGTTACGTTTGCATGAAACATGATGTGATTTTTTTTATCAAGTCCCTGTTATTAAAAGGGCTGGCTGGTTAGAGAAGTGGATTTGGGACTGGATTTGGTATACAGCACTCTCATTGTGACCTTGACCAAAGAGCTGCACTGTCTTCTTCTGTAAAGCAGTATAAGTGGATAATGCATGAAAGATAACCTTTGGAAGATGTCGCAGGGTGATGGCTTGTGCTTGGTGGGGAAACAGTGACACGTTAACGTGAACAGTGTGTTTGCTGTGCCTCTCCCCTCCCCGCAGCTGCGTGCGGCATCGTGTCGACGGTGTGGTTCCCGATCGGCGCTCACCACGAGCAGGGCCTGATGTCGTTCGGCTTCTCGCTCTACGCGGGCTGGGTGGGGTCCGTCTTCTGCCTGCTGGGGGGCTGCATGATCAGCTGCTGCTCCGGCGACGGCCCCGCCCAGTACACCGAGAACCGCTACTACTACTCCAAGCAGGGCGCCGCCAACCCCGCGCCCCCCTCCTCCGCCAACCACGCCAAGAGCGCGCACGTGTGAGGGGGACGGACTACGCCACGCGTGGGGCCGACCCTCTGAGGGGATAACACCCAACCCTCCCCTTCCTCCTCAAACCCCACCCCTCCTCTCCCCCTCCGTCCCACACATTGGGTTACCAGACGCTCGCTGTCTGGTGGCAGCATGGATTGTTTTTTGTACTAATATTTCCTGAACAGTAGAAATTAGAGTCTGCCCCCTTGAAGCTCAACTGGATTGGCTACGGCCAACATCAGGACCTGGCGCAGATTCATCCAGATGTTATGCAACTCCTTTGGCGTGCCTCCAGCTCTCCGTATTAAACAACGGACTGAGATATTTGCTTCAAAATATGAAAGGCTTTTTTTTTTAAATATGTTTTTGGTAAAACCTTTTAATTTTTGTTTTAAAAACTGTACATTTTTTCATGAATGTATGTTTTAACAGAGGCCTTTGTCCAGCTGGTATTTGTTTGCAAATCAGAAAATCATATGTATAGATATTATCAAGTGTGCAAAACTTGGTGCCTGTATGTGGAATAATATAGAGCCCTTTCTGAGGAACAGTTGCCATGTTTTTTGGTACAATCACCAGGAGAGCAGAAACTATTGTGCCATTTCTGAAGCACTGGTTTAAAACAGCTCTCAATGTTATGTGAGAAGCCGCTGAAAACAATGTGCTCATGAAGGTCTTCCTAACATTCCATGTTAAACTAGTTTTCTAACTTTTACATATGGAAAAAACAGTATTTGTCTCGGTTATTTATTTGCAATTCTTGTATCTGATACATGCTGTTTGTTTTCTTACAAAAATTAAAATTGTTTTTAGCTAACAACGTCTGGTTTGTCTGTTGGTTTAATGTGTCGTCCTTCATACCAGTACATTTAATCACATCATAACAATAACACCAGTATCCTCTGCTGTTCTAAGCAGAAATGAAATAGGCCTATGTTGTAATATCCTGACAAATATGTTGTTCAGCCAAAGAATATACTGTGTTTCAAACACATTAATATATATTAATGCAAAGTAGAAATATATTGCAATATGCTAAAACGGCAATAATTTACATTGAGCTAAAAATAAATTTTTGTGTGGGATTTGAAGACAGCGGCTGACCTCCATAAGGAAGCAGTAACACTGTGACAATGCTAACGCAGCACAGAGAGTACGGAGGGTGCCATCTGTTCTACATAAACTGCCGCATCATCACGAATCCCGTGGGACGCTCCCGGCTGCGACCCTGGGGTGTGTGCGGGAGCGGAGACGAGCGCGTTCTGCCTATCGAGCACTCTCCCTCCGATCACGCAGCCTCTCCGCTCGCGGTCCGCAGCTCTGATCGAAGGTTATCCGCCTTCAGACAGCCATGAGGAAAGATTTACGAGGTAATCGTATCCGTTTGCCCCGTTTTGTACCTGCAGGGAGAGGTGAGTGTTCGTCTGAGCGCCCCTTGGACAATCAGTGTACACCCTGCCAGGTGATGTACCGAGATGTCTGGTTTGGATTAGGTGATTCCTAGAATATTGTCAGTCTGGTCATATGAGCGCTGAACTTCTCCATTTTTTCAGTTAGGTGAGGGAGAAACAGGCCTACCGCCTGTCTACACACTTTCCTGCACTTAATGTAAGATATAAACCACCTGTTGCTACAGGTTCTGAAGCCCTAAGGAGCATTGGATCCCATGAAAATCTGGGAATATTTTTAAACCTCCAGTGAAAGATGCAAAACCACGGCAGCTTCACTTTCCTGCATCACATGTAAACACATCAAAAAATGAAACTTCAGTTCCAGTTCTTGATTTTCTTCAGGGGGAGTAAGTGTCACCATGGTGTATGAATGAGAAGAACAGTTGTTAGTGTTTGTGAGGTTTGTGAGATCAGACCTCTTGAAATGCAAGATAAAATGAAATATGGCCTCCTCACCTGCTTACATCTCTCTGTACTGATTGGTCACTTGGCAGCTGCTGGCTCTGACACAAGCCAATGAGATTGTCTGAGCTCCACAGTCAGTCGTAAGTCATTGGTCAGGCCACTGTGGGTGACTACTATACCTGTGAATCATTCATGTGCAAGAGATGAAAGAAACACTGATGGACAACAGAAAAATTGAAATAATATGGGCATGAAAAATAATGGATACTATCAATGTGAGCAAAGGCACATTCTTATCAGCCATTATATAAGTCTCCCCATCCATTACTTATGGTAAGAGTCATACATACATACAAATGAGAGGTTGATGCTTCTGTGTTTACAGTAGTATCTCCCAGTATCAGAGTATCAGAGGGAAGCAGGTGTCATGAACCCCAAGTAATTGCTACATTTCCTATAAATAAAGTATATTTTAAAATATATTCTATGATAAATGCCTTATGTATATACAAGTGGAGGCAGATATTTATATAATCAGCATGCAGTGTATACATGTAGTATGTCATGACATACACTAAAAGCATATTCCTTCCGTATTGGACTAATGTATGTTTTTGTAATGCATGTCAGGGTGTATTCACAAGAGCGCAGCTGCTGGGACAGGACGTAGCGGTCGCAGGGATCTGCTTGTCCTGTGTGGCTGGCCCATTGACAGTCTTGTGAAAAGACGGCTAACTAACAACTTCACAGCAATTACGCGCACGTATTCCTCCTGGGATTAGCGAGCTTTCGCAGCGCGACAATGAAAAAAATCGCACGGGGCGAGCAAATCGGATTGAGCCGAATTACAGCGGCTAATCTCCCGACCGCCGAAGCGGAATCCGGCGAAATTGAAATAACACCCACAGCGCCTTTTCTCTCGGCCACGCGTCGGCTGCTTCGCGCTCGGGTCCTCTGCAGAGAGCAGGACTGCACCGGCCGCATTCTGAGCGGAGCCTCTTCGCCTCGGTTTTGACCAGTTCGGCTCACAGAGCGTTTGGCGTGCTGCTTCCCTCCATTTGTGTGCATAGTTATCGCAGGACAAGCCAGGGGCAGGGGAAGTGTTGTTATTATAAGGAGATGGGAAATTCAATTGGCTGTGCCAGGCTTTTTCCTGTGCAAAAATATTTCCTTCTGTGCCTTTGTCTAATGTCTTTTTATGCAGCCAGGGAATTGAAATTATTGTATGACATGATTTCTCTGAAAAGAAACTGAACAAAAATCTGAATACACCTTGAAGATGATGGGAGGGTGGGAGGATAATTCATGGACTTCACTGTGACAATAACCATGTAAGTGGAGACACCCAGGGAGACAGTTACAAGGACACCCTGCGTGCTGAGTGCTTTGAGCAGACAGGCCTGGAATATATTTTGGTTCTGAATGTTTGGTAGTTAGGATAATCAAATGCATGTGCAATCTGATTGGTCGCCATGGGAATTACACTATAGTGACTATGGTGCTGTTACTGTGGCCATCTAGCCTTTGGTTCTGTCTGTTGAATGTGTAAAACTTAGAGCATGAGGACTGTTATCACTGATGTTCCTCTTCCCACAATGACACACAGTCCATAAAGTGTATCACAGAGGAAATGGCATCTTCCTACCATGGTTCTGCATGGTTCTATAGGTGCTCCATCCAAGCCTGAGGGGCTCATAGGGTCAAAGGTTATCCCCATATGTACAGCTCATATAAAGGTACAGCCATGAGGGGATTTTCCAAAACAGTTTGAAGAGCAGTTAGAGGATGTTTGTTATGACCATCTCATGGAAAATCTGGCAACCCAGTGAGGCAGAAATGATGTGGAACAGGACTTGCTCCACGCTGTCGAACCCTTATCTTATTATGCCAGCACCATGAGCAGGACAGATCTGTGTGAGGCAGGAAACACTACGTGTTTTATCCAACAACATTGAGCAACGGTAGCTTGCCATTTAATGCGTAATATTTTCTCTGAAACCATGACCCTGGGCGAGCTATGATGTTGTGGCCAAATCGCCTAATGCAACATATTGGAAGATAGCTGGCTTGATGTTTACCTGCAGTGAAGCATGCAGCAATCTGTGCAGTCATCAGAAATGTTTTGCATCAGCGCATAGGGTCATCAAACAATGTCAAAGTAAGAGGCTTTAAGGCGTCTGCAATAAATAACTTTCATTTTGTTGCATGGAGGCAATATCAACAAGTCATTACACAGTGCACCAGAAGGGCATAACCACACATAATAAATAAAAACAAACTCATAAAACAAACCATAATACAGCAACTTCATACCAGAATTGCATAATATACAGCAGAAACAAATAACAAATTTGCGGGGGGGAAGCCAATCTCAACATTGCCCAAACAAAGACCAAATAAATCACTGCGATGGCTGGGAAGATAGTTTACGAGTAGAACACAATAGCTATGTTTTTTTTTCAGAGACAAAACAAAACAAACAGTAGCTGACTTTAAAAGCAATAGTGGCAACATTTGATTTTGTTTTTTTCTTTAGTCATAGATCAGTAATAAAATAGGTCTTTATGCTTATATAAGTTAGCTTATCCTCTCTACGTTACTTCCTATCATAGTCTATATCTAGGTTCTGTCATTCGTAAAAGAAAAAGAGAAAAAGTCTTGAACTAAAGCCTTATCAACTTCTTCAAAAATATAGGCTAAGCTTTCTCTGCATTGTGGAGGTCAGTCTCTGGGGATGTGATGAACTAGAGGAGGTTATGGGACCTGTGCCAATCCACCCGCCGAAGCAGGGAGCGTCGGACAACCTGGAGTTACGAAAAAACACCTGTAAAAAAATACTTTTTTTTTTTCTTCCTCTTTCGCCCATTCCGGTCAACGTCACCTCTATTCTAGTGGAAACTAATGGTGTCTTTTTTTTTTTTTTTTTTGTTCGGATACGGTAAACAAACGTTGCAAACTTTGGCTTGCTTTGTAAACAGAAGGCTGCAGGTGAGGGCGGGGCGTCGAGGAGCTCCCGTCCCGGTTTGCTACATTTTTTTTATAGTCGTAATGTGTCTCGTCGCGGTCGCCGCGCATGCAAATAATCAACGACAACTGTACTCTGGGACCGCTGTGTCTGAACATGCTGGAAACACCGCGAGCTGCCACCTCAACATCAAACGTGGACCAAATGAGGCCCCCAGCGGTGTTTATTTCCATACAAGACTGGGAGTGTTGTAAACAAAAGCGATAAAGTATGACGGATCGGGGATAAAGGATTTGAAACACTGCGCCACGATACACCTAATACATCTCAGCCTATTCTAGCCCATTTACTAGCGGAAAGGTACCCCATTTTATTTTTTTGGCAGAGCTGAGGATTTTGGAACAGGCAGATTCCAAAGTGGCTTCGTCCCGACAGTCCAAAACGGCTCGTCTCATCCCTCGTTTGGCTTTGGATAAAAGTCCTTGGCAGTTGGGGAAGCGGGAGGGTGACGGAAAGCGATGTGGCGGCGTGAGTTTAGTGCATTTCGCAGATAAGGCCTCCCTTTGCGGGGACGGGTTTCGGGTGCAATCGAGGGAGTCACTGCGGGGACCTCGTTTGGGCCTTCTTTGCGGACCTCTCTTGGGTTCGAGCGAGAGGCAGGAGCAAGACGGAACCGGTACTGGAGAGTAGCCTGACAACACCTGAGTCACGGGGGGGGGGTTGGGTTGGGCGGGGGACAAGGGGAAGAGCAGAACAGCAGAAACAGCAGAACACCACACTCCAGACAGAAGCATTCAGCACAAAGCGACAAGGGGCTTCCCGTTCATGCATTGACTTTGTTTTCACCACGAGTGTAGAATGTATTTTCTTCTTTTTTGTCCCTGTCTCTCATTTCTCAAGGGATACTGGCAAGCAAAATGAAAAAAGAAAAGAATAGAAAACAAAAGAAAAGAAAAAGAAAGCAAAACAACCCACCAGACATACTGTAATATTGTGTGAACAGAGCCTGCCTGCTTGTGAAGCAGGTGTGCGACCACTAGGACAGATACAGGGCTTTCCCTGATGTGAAGCACACACACCGATACAGGGCTAAGGCTTGATGCAAGGTGAACACATGACTGACAACTGTGCAAGCAAAGCCCAGTACCACTGACTACCGAATGGACTGCCCCACCCCCCCCCCCCGACGTTGTCCTGGAAAGCGAAGATGGATGATCAATGCTGAAGCACACGCTAAGTGATGAAGGCACTAATGCAAGCAAAGTCCAATTACTATTTGTGGCCCCTCCCGCCTCCCCCATCCCTTGGGCTGAACATCAAGGGGGGGGAGGAGGCGGAGAAACCTCAGCTTTCACGTCCCTGCTCCCAGGTCCCTTTTGTGAAGCGTTGTAACTGGTACTAATGAGCTTGATAAGTGCAGGTATGGCAACCCCCCACCCCTCCCACCCACCCCACGGGCTGCTTGACTGGGCTTAACTGGCTTCCTGAAGCACAACACCAATCAAGTCATGAAAATGGCATTTGGTCACTTAAAAAGACAGAAAATACAACAGCACAACTTGCATTTGGCCTCTTTGATAAAACAATAAACAAAATCAATAAACCAGAAAAGGGATAATTACTACAAAAAGATAATTACTACAAAAAGAAAAAGAACAAAACGAATAGAGCAGTGCTTTGATAACCCCCTACCCACTTGGTTCAATGCCAACCTGTTAAATCCGTTTTAATTTTTAAGCTTGAGAGTGTCGAGCTCAGATCTAGATATGAGTGCAGTTCTTCTCTCATAAATGGAGAGCCTGAACCAGACACTTTCTTTCAGCGGACAGAGACAGATATTCAGGGCAATGGGATCGGCCCTACTTCCTGTCAGCCCCTGACAAAGGAAGGGGTGGGGCTCAGCAAAAAAACATTAATGATAGTAATAGTCTGAATGTTATTAAACAGGACTGGGATTGTACTCTGTACTTGATTAATCTGAACAATGCCCTGACGTATTCAAAATTTTAGCTTAGCCCCTCCATATCCAGTTTGCTGCTGATGTAATCTTGGGTGTTTACTCATTTGAGTAAATTACTTTACATAGTAAATCAGGTAAATATAGTTAATGACAGCTAATTTCTGCCTGTTCAATTGCTGAAAATATTTTACATTTTTGTGACTGTTCTGATTTGAGAGTTCCCTAAAAAACCAAAACAAAACAAAAAACAGCTTAAATGAACAACTGCGCTGCATCTGTCACAAACAAAGTATGAGCAGTCTACAAACCAACTGATAAAGTTAAAAAAGGAGGGGGGGGAAGGGGGAGATGGAGAAGGACAGAGAGTTAACATTCAAGCCCAAAGGTCACGGCCACTTTGACAGGCAGGTACATTCGGAGAGCGCTTTCATTCGGGCGAGTAGTCGAAGTCGTCGTCCGCGATCAGGGCGTCGAAGCCCTGTCCGGCCCTGCCTTTACTCCGGGGCCGGCCGCTCTGAGAGGAGGTCCTGTTGCTGTCGACACTGGCGGGCTGCTGCCCCTGGCCCTGGCCCTGCCCCTCCGGTGGGGCGTCCCAGCCCTGGTACTGGCCCCCGTCGACTGCCGGCGGGTACAGGTCGTCGTCCACGGCGAAGTTGTCGTCCACGCCCGTGTCGTAGCGCTGGTACGTGCTGGCGTGCGCCTCCTCCTCCCGGGCGGTGATCTCCAGGGTGCTGTTCCACATGCCGTAGCCGAAGTAGATCAGCACGCCTGCCGACAAAGACGCAAGCTGAAACCTGCGCTTTTCACACATTCATCTTTTACACAGTGGTGTTACCTTAAAAGGCCCCTAGAATGGCCATCTGACAAATGATCTCTGGTTTACCTTACACTTACCATCTAACATACCGAACTGGAATAAAAAAAAAAAGTTGACTAGAGGGTGTTTGAAAATGAATTGCTAAGAAAGTTTGTGGTTGGACCTGCTATGCAAATTCCACATCACTGGTCCTTACAAGGCTGACTTATAAATGTCTTATGGTCTTCTAACCAAACACTTTCCCTAGATTTATTTCTATTAAAGCACTCATGGAACTGTTTGACAAGGTGCCATTGTTTGGAAGTGGTTTTTATAGTGGGTTAACCCTTAAAAGCCTGATATTCAATATAATACGGACCTGAATGACGTGAAATTAAATGCAAGATCAATACCATTTTGACAGCATCACACATTTTCAGTAAGCAAAGATTAGAATTTGTTTTGCCAAATGGTTTGGTATAACATCAGTTGTGGGGAAACAAAAATATTCTTGAGAGACCAATACCCAAATTAACCATTTCAGGTATGTAAGACTTTCACTTTAAGATTCAGAGAATGATGAACAGAGGATCAGAAGCATTCTGATGTTCACAAACAAATCCAAAAAAAAAAAATCCAACATCCAGTTGAACAGGAGAGACACATCCTTGGAGGACTTTTCACAACAAGTTCTGAGAGAACGCAGACTTTCCACTACAGCCCCGTTACTAAGCAACAGAAAATGCAGTAACCTATATTTCAGCCCCAAAATTTATGCAACCGCGATATCACCAGACCTGGAAGAGACCAGGTTGGGAGGGATGTGTCAGTTGTGAAATGATCTCTTTCCTCGTTCTCGTTTCTCCTGTAAATTAACATCCATCTAGGCTCTGTTTAATTAATACACACCTATGACGGTCAAGATCAAAGCACGGACACTGAAACTGACTACAGAATCCGGGGAAGACTAATTACCTGGTTCAAACAAATAGGACTCATGGAGGCATTCAGTATTCCTCAGATAGAACAGTGTTATGAAGTTAACGGCCAACAGCCCAAACATTTAGGACGTATTATTGCATGTATTAAAATCCCTGCGGGGTGTGACTTTGAGGCCCTGTGTTTTCTCACTCTGACCCTCCGATGCTACAGTCTGATCCCAAGACTGCAAACAGACAGACAAACAGGCCTACTGAGGGCATCAGGGCAAAGGACAAACCAAAAGAACGACTGACCGAACGGCAAACATCTCTGACGCTCAGACAGACAGACGGACAGCTACGCAGAGCCCCGCAGGGAGAGAAGGGGCGGAGCGCCTTACCCACGAAGCACCAGACGGCGAAGCGGATCCAGGTGATGCTGGAGAGCTTGAGCATGAGGTAAATGTTGACGAGCATGGCGGAGGCGGGCACGAAGGGCACGCAGGGCGCCATGTAGGGCAGCTTCTTGGGGTTCTCGGGCTGCTGGAGGATGACGAACACCAGGGCGGCGATGAGGAGCACCATCAGCACCACCAGCAGCGCCGCCCACCAGCTGCCGTCCGCCAGGTAGTCGGCGCCGAAGATGATGAAGGCGCAGAAGAGGAAGAGGAGGATGAAGAGCAGCAGCACGCAGGTGGTGACGGTGCGGCCGGTGGCGGCGGTGGGCCTGTCCATCTTGGCGGGCAGGCCCAGGCGGATGCGCAGGGTGTAGTAGCGGGGGCCCAGGAGCTTCTTCAGCTTGATCAGGTAGACGCTCTCCGACTCGTCCGCCTCGATGCCCGAGCCCATCTCCACCGTGCCGTAGTTGGGGTGGCTGGCCGTGTAGGCCGACTTGTCGGGCTTGCCGATCAGCATCTCGTTGTCGCCGAGCGACGGCAGGTTCTTGGCGCCGCAGGTGTTGGTGGGCGGGCCGCCGTACTCCTCGCCCTCGCTGGCGGGCGAGCACGCCTCCTTCTCGCACTCGGCCAGCACGCCCTCCTTCCGCTTGGCGCTCTCCTCCGACAGGAAGTTGACGAAGCCGTGGATGTCGCTCTCGGGCTGGTAGCGCAGCAGGAGGACGCAGACGGACACCAGCGTGTAGGCCAGCAGCGTGCCGATGGACATCATCTCGATCAGGTCGCGCAGGCTCACCAGCAGGGCCAGCAGCGACGCCAGGAAACCCGACACCACGCACGCCACCGCCGGCGTCTCCGTGAAGGTGCTCACGTGGGCCAGGAACCTGCGGGAAACACGCACACTTTTATTCAGCTCAACAAAACATTGCAAATACAATGCAAAAATGTCAGTGCAAAACAGAAATATATTGCAATATACCAAAACGGCAATAATTCATATATTTTGAATGTTGAATGAGCTGTTGAATGAGCTAAAAATACCATCTCAGAAATACAGTTTAAACACATACATTTTTTGTATGGGCACATAGCATTATTCAACTGCCCCAACTTCAAATATTACAGTGGACCCAGGTGTGGGGTCAGGGGTCAGGGGTCAGGGGGTGGGGCTGCTCACCTGAAGAGCAGGCCGTCCCCTGCCATGGCGTAGATGACCCGCGGCATGGGGAAGAGGGAGCCCAGCAGGCTGACGGTCAGCCCCGCGATGGAGCCGATGGCCACTATGTACTTTGCCGCCTGGAAGCCATGTAACGTGAACATCTCCATCAGGGGGGCGTCAGCGTCAATTTCGGTGTAGGGCACCATCAGGGTCAGGATCACACTGACCTGCAGAGAGAGGGGGTCATGGTGAGGTGAGACAGGGGGCACTGTGCTATACCACAGTACTGACACAGGGATTATTGGGATATACCACAGCACTGAGACAGGGGCCATTGGGATATACCACAGCAGTGAGACAGGGGCCATTGGGATATACCACAGCACTGACACAGGGATTATTGGGATATACCACAGCACTGAGACAGGGGCCATTGGGATATACCACAGCAGTGAGACAGGGGCCATTGGGATATACCACAGCACTGAGACAGGGGCCATTAGGATATACCACAGCACTGGGGCAGGGGGCACTGTGCTTGGCTATTCCACAGTGACTTGTCAGCCAGCTCACATAGGGTGACTCAAAGTACTAATAAAATTGGGACAGTCCTGATTTATGACTGTGTCCCGTGTCCTGTTGGAAGGAACCATTTGTCCCAATATTTAGGTTTCAGGCAAAACAGTATTAGTACAGAAAAAAATGAGAAAAAGCCACACTTGGATCCATAATTCCATCCTGCCTGGCACAACAAAAGCCTTTTTGGCCAAGTCTGTAGGAAAGAGTTGAGTATTTCTCACTGTGATGAGACTGACATGAAAAACCATGTACGCGGGAAACAACAGAAACTGAGCTGTCGAATTCAGAGAGGCAGCACCCTCACCTCCCCCTCTCCAAGCAAACCCAGTGAGCCCTTCCGTAATCTGCCGCTGCTCAGCCCACCGATGTCTCCATCAACATTCACGCCGCTCAACCGACTGCGGATTGAAATTCAGTCCCACCTTCTTCCCCCGATTCGATCCAGGCTCAGGGTGGAGAACGGCTCCACAGGGAGCTAACCGTTCGGGGAAAATTAGCCCGATATTCTCCCAGTAACTCTGTCGATTGAGTGTTGATTTGTAAATTTGTTGTGTTTTGATTTTTTTTCTGTTCAACATACAGTGAACACCATTTTGCACGTTCGTTTCTTGGATGACTGATATCACTGAAATTACTAGGACTCTTTACACAGTGTAACCTTTACTGACGGACACGATCCATTTCGCTGTATTTCGTCTGAGCCCATATATGCAGCGGAGGGGCAAATGCACTCCTGATGGGAATAAAGAAAGTGACTGCACCTGTAATGGGGGTCAGATTTGAAACGGGCTTGGAGGGTTGAGGCTGTGATCTGTGGAAGTGTTGTCTGTGTGCTGTTTGATTGGAAGCTATCCCTGCTGACAGTGGCGAGCAGCTGAGTCACAGACTGTTCAGCTGTGCAAACTGAAATGGCCCTTGTTCTTCTTTTGTTTTGGGATTGTTTTTTCACCTTCCTGTTTTGTTCTTTTTTTATCTGTTAGTATGCACACACATACACACACACACACACACACAAACAAAAATAACTGCGCATGGAACGCCACAGCTGTTCTCAAGCTGAGATCATTGGCCCAGAGACAGTGCTAGTCTGGTCAAGAGAAGCCAAACCTACTCCTCCTGGCTGAGTCTTCTCATTTTAACCCTCATTTCGGTACAATGTGTAGCTGCTTCCTAAAAAAGAGCTTTGCTTTGTGTCATTGCACTTACATACACACATAAGTTGCCCTTTTCCCCAATGTCAAATAATTTGCCTTTACCATGGGGTTTGTTTATTAAGCTATACTTGGATGGAAGTGAGAGTTTTCAGCCTTGTTTGTGCTATATAAGTTGTCATTAGCCTGTTTAAAGTCCACAGAGTGAAGGCTTTAGTTGCCTATTGTTACTTTAAACAGATAATTGTTCCCTCCTCCTTCCCATTTCTCCAGACTTTTTGCCACTGAGGTCTGGTCACCCTGGTCAGATGCAATACTACAACTAAAAAAGCTCACGGTGAGCCTTTGTGCATGCTGCGTGACATACAGGAATAAACCCTGGGAGAAAATAGGAAATGAAAATTTCCAAGAAACAGCTTTTAATATTAATATTTTAAAATGTTCATACCGAATTTATACGGGTCATTCACATTCACATGAACTTGGTAAAATGGAACCAACCACAGAAGCTCTGAAAGAATAATTCAGCTTACTGGGGTAAAAACAGATTTGATGGCTCCTGTTCTTACGTACATAGGCATTCAGCCATGGGGCTAGTCTGGAAATATGCAGAGCTAGGAGCACTCAGACTAGGCCCTGCAAGCTCTGACCCGTGAACTCTCTGGCTGCCATGTTTAGTCCTTAATTCCTGTCAGAGATTAGGAAGGGAGAGAGTGAAAGTTAGAGACAGAGTCAGAGTGAAAGTGAAAGATATACGCGTTTGTGTGTGTGTGTGTACAACTGTTACATTTAATATATCCCTGCATCTCTGTGTCAATACTGAATGTATTCAACTCCATATAGTCGTATTTAGATTTAACAGTTTACATTATTGCTTTGGCAACACTGCTTTTGTTTGTCTTGTAAATAAATTTCCATTGAATTGCATCGAGTTGAACTGAACTGAATTGAAAATTGAAAGAGACAGAGAGAAAGACAGAGAGACAGAGAGAGAAAGAGGGAGAGAGGCAGGCCTGGATTCCACTGACCTGCCTCAGGTGCTTGAGTGCTGTTCTCAGGTCACCCAATGTGGCAGTTTGCATTTCAACTTTGTCTCACCTTTTCACCTACTGTTCACATGTCACTGACCCTGGAACATCTTTTCAGCATTCAACTTTTCTGCTACCGCTTCCAATCTCCTATATTATGTTTAACTAAAGCTTAATGAGATGTGCACAGCTGCTCACAAGCAGAAAGCCACAGCAGTAAGATTATACAAAATAATGCTGGTTGTAAAATGGGTGGGTAGATTGAACGATCAGCAATACGTGAACAAGACCCTGCTGTCTGGGCAAGAGTTTGTGCTGGGAGAAAAATACTTTCACATTTGTGGATATGGAATTTTACAGGACAAACATGCCTACTTAATATTGCCTTCCCTGGTATCTGGGATGGGCTAACATTCTGTTGGACTGGATCTGCAGTAGAAACACATAAGGAGGAGGTGCAAAGATGTGTGGAGAGAGAAAGTGAGAGTTGGAAAGAATGAGAGAGTGAGAGAGAGGGGAATGAATTTGAGAGAGAGAGTTAGAGTGAGTGACAGTGCGTGGGAGAGGGGAATAAGTTTGAGAGAGAGTTGGAGGAAATGAGTGAGTGAGAGCGAGGGAGAGTGAGAGGGAGGGAAGGAGAGTGAGAGAGAGAGAGAGTGAGAGAAAGAGGGAGGAACAGGTAGAGAGCAGGAGAGGGAGAGGTAGACAGAAACCCTCGTGGGTGCCATCCCTCCTCCCCGCCTCCACGCTGGGCTGTGCCATTGATCTGTCTCATTTGAGATCAATAGTGAGGGAGGGGCCCGAGGCTGTAGCATTAGCTGGAGCTCACCACGCTAATGGCTGTTTCACACAGATCTGCGTGTCTGCGCATCACTCCGTCTGGGGTGATTCCCTGCCTCCACGAGGCAGTCCTCCTCCATCTGTTCCATCTGACTCTGCGAGGGGGTGGGATTAGAGGCGGGGGGATTACGGAACGAGAAGCCGAACGTGGAATGGGGGGCTCGAAAGCCGCAGAAAGCAGCCATTTTGTGTGGGGGAGAACACAGGGCGGCGGGATGCTTTAATTAGGATGTGCCGCTGTGACGTGACAGCGGCGCAGCAAACGCCGGCGCTAATTAGTAGGTGTTGAGGCGGCAGACAGGGAAACCTGTGAGCTGTGAGAACAAAGGGCGTCTCTTACCCCCTGCTCAAACGAGAGGGAGACCAATGAGTTTCCATGCCCAGGGCTCCGCATTTTCCCGACGTCGAGGGAATGACAAGTTTTAAGACTCAGCCTCGTCCGCCCCTCGGCTGCGGAGCGCTCCCAGGTCGCCCCGCGCCTGGAGGGTGCCGTCATTTGTGCCACCGGCCCGCCGTTCGCGGGCAATGCATTCTGCCGTGTTAAAGCGGTAACCATGGCAACCCGGAGACAGCTCCGTGGCGTGGTGAGGCGAGGCTCCTCACTCGTTAAGAATGCAGGAGCGCTCCGTGAACGGAATGCGCGATCATCCTCGGAGAGAGGGAGGGGCGGAGACTCGGATGGAGGATATCATCTGATGTTTGCGGCCGGTGCTTAAAGCGCTTTAAGATAACTGTGATTCATCTTCCAGTCTGTGGCACGAAAAAAAGACGCTATTGGATTTACGCTTGGACATGGTATTGGATTTGGGTAAATAGTAAGAAGCTGAAATATGACATGAAAAATAACTGAAAAAAATGTAATTGTCTAAATCTCAGTTTACAAAAATGTAAACTGCTTAAAATGGAAATGTCTCAATCTCACACTCATCTCACACTGGCTGAACAACATGCTATAAAAAAATGAATGATGTACGCTGTGGAAGACATCCTCAGTGGAAGAGGGGGCTTGTGGGTACTCACGGAGACATAGGCGGTCAGACAGGTCACCAGGGAGGCTGTGATGGCGTAGGGGATGGATGTGTTGGGGCTCTTGGCCTCCTCTCCAGTGGTGGCGATGATGTCGAACCCGATGAAGGCGTAGAAGCAGGTGGCGGCACCTTGCATGACCTGCCCGAAATAGAGGTCGGAGCCATTACCCCACCCCGTCTCCCCTATGCACCCGTCTGCTCTGAAAACTGCGCAGAACAGAAGCTTCCAGAAGGCAGCTGCAGAGGAGCACACACGGCTCATCTGAAAGTGCACTCGTTCTGGCTACAGACAGTGAAATTATACTCGAGAATCAGGAAGGCTGCTAAATTACTCCCCTGTAAGTTGTGCAGTGGAGCAGTTTCAAGCTAAAGAGAGCACTAGAGAACCACAGCCGGAGAGGCAGTGAGGTAGGAAAACAATTTAGACTTCAATCTATCAAACATGCTCTGCTCCAGCGACACGGTGAAACATGTCACGAAGAAGATGGAAACTACAGCAGAAAAAAGACTAAATATTAATACATCAAAACCAACACAGACAAAATATTCATATATCAAAAGAAACACAAACAAAATATTAACATCTCAAAAGAAACACAAACGCAATATGAATGTATCAAGCTGACAGAAAAACAACACAAAACAATAATATGTCAAGAGGACAGAATAAACACAAAACGTTAATACATCAAGCTCCACAGCAGAGCTTTATTATATTGCTTTAGTTAGTGATTTTACCCCAGACCAGCCGTAGGGCAGGAACCTGCCCTCGTCCCAGTTGGAGCCGCTGACGAAGAACAGGCCGGCGATCATCATGAAGACCCACACCACCAGGTTGATGACGTTCAGCACGTTGTTGAAGCCCACAGAGTTCTTCACCCCCAGAGCCACGATCACCGTCACCAGGATGGCGATGACCAGCGCCAGGAGGTCAGGGTATGACTCCTCACCTTTCCCTGGGGTTGGGGGCAGGGTCACTCACTAAAAGCATTGGTATACATGGACAGACACACACAAACACACACACTCACACTTGCTCACTCCTCACTCTCTCACTCACACACAAGCAAACTGTTTTTTTTTCAATTTCAAACTCTTTATTAGCATGGTTTATAAAAACAAAGGTTTCATAAAATCAACTATGCACTTGAATAACAAGCAATGAATTCACACACTGAGAACTGCACAGGCCTGTAGGTAATTTGTGTGGTATAGTATTGTGGCTGAGCCCAGCCTCCAGGCTAGAACACACACATACACACATACGCACACACTGATAGGAATGTCTGTGACCCAGAAATTTTTTGTAATGATTACAAAAACAGCTCTCTGCCATGCCACGCCTACTTTTTCTTGTCCAGTGGCATTGCACCCTTCTTTTTTGTCCACATCTCCTGTTTAGTCACAGTTTCCATGGATCAGAATAGGCAATATGTCTCTTAATGACCTACTTTATTTTTGAAAAAACTGCAAAAGATGGAAGCACTCTAGTTAGCTAAATTCACATTCTAAATTTGTCAGTGTTATTCCGATGTTTTTTATTCCAATTTTCTAATTTGTACATCATTTTTGGGACCATTACAAAGAAATTCGGGGTTGTGGAAATTTGTATCATAGCAATGATTCTGCCTGGAGCCTGGATTAGGTGGCCATAGCTTCCATGATATAGAGCTATAGCTCTTTTGATGTTTTGACCCCATAATTGCTGGTGGCAATTATATTTTTCTAAACACTTTCTTGAAGCACTGATTCAAATGACCAGTTATCTTGACAACGTTATTGAAAAATTGTGCAATCAATAGCATGTGAGTCATACTTATGGTCAGCATGTGATCAATTGCTCTCCACTCTCCAACTACGTAAACCTGAAACCCAACATATTTCAACAGCAATGCCATAGCAATGTCCTTTTCTGAATCACTTCATTGACATGGAAATCAGAAATAAGTGCTGTGGCTTTTGCTGCTAAATTCCAAAGCTGGAGACCCATCTGGTGCACACTTCTGGTATACACTTCAATTCATCTCTAAATATCACTGCATGTGTGTCATGTTTAGTGCTGCAATAAGAGTTTGACCTCCCTTGCATTTCCACGCTCACTCAGGCTGTCAGTCAGGGAAGTGGTGTGGACAGGCATTAAACAAGCTTTGAAAGGCCAGCTGTGGAGGTGCTGAAAAGCCAGACAAATTCAGGGCTGACGGTTTTTCCGTTCCACTTGGAAAAGAGGAAGGAAACAGAAATAATCACTTTCTCGCTCTTTGGGGGAAGGTGTGGGGGGGTTCACATGACATTCCTTTTCACTGCCTCCCTGCTTCAGCTCATCAGGAAACTTCAGGGAGGCGGGCCCTGACAGCTCATTGGCTGCTGTAACACACATACAAGGACACACATGCACACACATACACATACGCATACACACACACACACACACACACACACACACACACACACACACAGAGTCCCTCGCACTCACACCCACCCACACACACACACACACACACACACACACACACACACACACACACACACAGACACACACACACACACACACACCCACACACACACACACACACACACACACACCCACACACACACTACAAACCCACACACACACAACACACACACACACACACCCACACACACACTACAAACACACACACACACACACACACACACACACATACAGACACCCCCGCACCCACACACACTCTAACACACACACAAACACATGACTTGCACAACTCACAAAAAAACCCCCCTCCACTCATTCATATGGAAGGCTCCTATGCACTTTGTTTGGCCTCAGACAAGCTGCAGGGGGTCCAGATGAAGATTCTGAGGGGTCTGCCCCCACCTCGCCCCCGCCCCCGGTACCCCATCTCCAGGTAGCGCATGTCTTTATTAACCGACAGGAGGTCAGCTCTCCCCTAGACTGGAGTGGCTTAAGTGCTTAGGGCCGGCGAGCACCCATCCCTTGAGGACAGGTAATATCCGTCCTGCAGAGCCCCATGCCAGCCAGACAGCATGAGTAACAGCGTGCATCTCGCACAGCGCATGGGATTGGTGCATTCGCTGCGTTCTCCTGCCTGCCCCCTGCGTTACCCCCATACACACATCCGCAGGGAGTGCCTTCTGGGGTCGGGGCCCGACACTCATTTCTGAGACATACCGGGGGCCGTCATTGGAAACAGCTGCAGACATCACCACCCCAAGCGCTATTTCCATCCCACTGCCTTGTAAGCAGCTAAGCTGTTTTCCTATGAAATGTTACGACAAATAAAAGCATAATGCTAACGTCCTCTTCTGGTTTTAGATTGGCTGGATACTGGTAAGAGACCGAGAAAAAGAGAGAGAGCGAGACAGACAGAGAGAGAGAGACAGAGAGAGAGAGAGAGAGAGAGAGAGAGGGACAGAGAGAGAGAGAGAGGGAGAGAGGGAGAGAGAGAGAGAGAGAGAGAGAGAGAGAGAGATAGAGAAACCGGAGATTCCACTTAATTTGTTTTACATAAAATTGAAAATAAGTGTAATATGAAAAGAATGTGATTTCCAAACAACCGGATGCACATGCAGAGATCAGATTGCCAAGGCACTTCACAACAGAAAAGGACTCTGCTGGTGACACTGGGATTTGGGATGAGCTCTATTGTACAGTAACATCTGGGTCTGTCCCAAAATGACAGGCATGGGGTGCAATCCCTGCTCTCACATGTAATCCCCATGTTCCAGGCAAGAGGACTAGATGCTGAGCGCATATCTGAGAGCTTTCAGAAGCTCTGAGCTGGGGGAGACCTGGAGGACACTTGCTGGGATGGGCCACTTTCTCCTCTTATCTCGCTGTTTCTCCCCTCCATCCTGTCGTCTCCTGGTTACAGCGCCAGGTTAACTCCTGTGTTGTGACATTTTGCGTGGCGTCACCCCCTAGGACAAAGCAGCCAGGTGACGTCAGGCTGATCGCCTCTCTCCTTATCTCAGAGATGGAAAAAGTCTGATCATCAGTCCTGCCGTGAACGCACCCCACCTCTGAGCAACTATCATCCACTACAGGTGTTTCAGATGCTTCAATGATTAAACAATTTATATAAAAGCTGTGCTTAAAATAATTCTGACTTCCTTGAGAAGCTGTCATTTTAACTGCTGCAGTGCTCTTAGACAAAGCAGCCTATGAGCGCATCTGTCCAAGGGATACCAGAGTTTGGTGTGACTCACTAAATCCCCTTTTCCTGCATTTGCAGGGTGTGTTAAAAGCATCTAGCCTTTAAAAGGCTGCTTTAATCTGCCTGGCCTTCCTCTGGAACAAAACCTTCCAGTGTGCCCTGTTTGCAGAGCCTTCAGCCACCTGTGCCCGTGTGGGACAGTGGCCGCCGTCCTTCGAGAACTGAACCCCAAATAAAAGTGTATCACCTTGCCCTTTTAATCATAGCGACGTTTATGTTCCTTGTGTGTGTTGACTGTGCTTCCATTTTGCCATGAGTAATACGCTGTTGATGTATTTGTGTGCAATCACTAGCAGCAAAGAAGAATTACCCGCCTGGTGGGTAATTGCTTCATCATGGAAAAATGTAATCGTGGTGCCATACACACAACAAATCATTAGTTTAATATCCCCCTTTAGCTTTCGCGACTGCCTCGCACCTCCCAGGCATGCTGTTGAGCAAGGTCTGCAGGTGTCTCTGAGGCAGTGCAGTTTGGTCCCGGAGGTTCTCAGTAGGACTGAAGTCAAATCACTATGATGGAAGAGCCACACTTAGATCTTAGGTTCCATTTCAAACCACACCAACAGACCGCCAGCAAGTTCTACACTAATCTCAGGGAAGGCTTCAGGTCAAAAAGCATTGGTCAGTACTGGTATGTATTGCTACACTCAAAAACAAAATGGGAACCTGCCCTTTCACATGGCCATATATGAAAAGTAACTGCTGTAGTCCGCTAACCCTGCAGTAGACTCAGGTCTGTGCCTAACCTGGCCTACTTAAACAGGCTTCCTTCTCATCTATTCCACACACATACACGGACAGCCACTCAGTTTGCAAAAGACAGTGGCTATTGCTAAAATGACAAATTGAAGTTAGTCAATGAACATCCAGGATCCTCAAAATACATTTAACACATTCATTCATCACCAAACCTCCCAACACAGAAATAAAAACACATCGCTGACTTAACCAATGAATACCATTTCAGTGTAGTGGAAGGCTCATCTTTCACAATAATACCTAAACGGGCCCAATGTGCGGTCCCTTACCCAGGCCGTTGAGCGTGCCCACGTGGTTGATCATGAAACCGCTGATGCTGTGATTGGCCAGCGAGTCGAACATGCTGCTGAGCGCGCTGGCACCCGCGGCCGTGCCGATCAGGTACTCCAGGATGAGGTTCCAGCCGATGAAGAAGGCCACGAACTCCCCCACGGTCACGTAGCTGTAGGTGTAGGCCGAGCCCGTGGTCTTCGGCACGCGCACGCCGAACTCCGCGTAGCACACGCCTGCGGGAAGGGGGGGGGGAATTGGCGGTAAGCGACGCTGGTTCGCATGCACACAAACCTTGCACACGTCACCCGTACCGGTTCTCCGGGATAAGCGCATTGATTTTTACGCAGAGCCTAAGATGAAGTCTCAAAGGTCAAGAATGTATGAGCAGCACTCAGGACAGGAGTGTCCTGTTCAGTCTGACAACTTCCCTTTAAATCCATGAGAGACACAACGCTGGGGATTACCAGGGCTATCACTCAGTCTGGTGTTTACTCTTGGATTTACATGCAGCAACAGCAATTTCTGGGGGGGGCAGAGTTACTAGTCGATTTGGGGGGGGAGACTGGAATCCAGTTTCTGTGATGACCTCTTTAAAACCCCAGTATATGTAATCACTTGAGCATCACAAGGGTACACAGCCTTACTGTTCATTGATTGCCAAGAAAGGAATGGAACAAGTAATGTATATACTGTGGCACCTGTAGAAGTATGTTGTATTCAGAGATTCACTTCTTTGGCAAATTGACACCAGCATGAATATTTAGACAGGAAGCCACAGGAGGGCAAAAGGCTACACTAAAATCTATTTAAAGGTAGAGATATTTGCTTTGTGAGACCTCCAACTGCATGCTTTTCCAGGGGGGTAATTTTCAAATACTTCTTGACCTTTCTGAGAGAATTTGAACTGAGCTCCACTCTCCTGTACATACAAGACAGATGACTGAAAGGTAAATTACTGATTATCTTCCAAAGCACGGCGCAGTCTTTCACTTCCTTTCCTGTCACAAAGTAAATAAGTGCTCACAAAATGTCAGCTGTACTGAGACTCCTCTATGTAAAAGTCATGAGAAGCCCCCTCCCCTGTAAATCAGCCAATCAGAAGCCAGCCATTTGTGCACTGTGCAGAGTGGGGTACCGCTGCTTAGAGTGCAGGCAGGCAGTGCTGAAATCAGGCGTATCGATCTCCTGCTACAGCGGCCCCGACAGACTGCTCTGTGACAGACAGAGAGTGTTACCTCTGATTGCTACATTCGTGAGCCAAACTGCAATTGCTGTGGAGCACATTTTACCAAGGTAAAATGGGCAGTGGGAGTTGAAACTCTCCACTGCACTTCTCTGTAGACTAGGAGACAGAGGTCCACGCATTAAATCTGTGAGAGATTCACAGGTGGAGTAGAGCTCTTCTGTTCTCTTTCACTTCTCCAGCAGGCGGAACTCAGATTGAAACTGAGGGACGTACGCTTGCACAGCAGAAGGATGTGCGTTTTGTGCTTTTCATTCATTTTTTTCCAGACTGAGGGCACATTCTTGTCAAGCAGGCCAGCGTCGGCTCTGAGAGTCTGGACGACTGGCTGTTGCTGTAATACTGTAAAACAGTAATTCAGCCGATCATTTCCTTTCCTCCAAAGAGGTCTGTAAAATCATATGAGGAATGAGGCCACTCACAAAAGGCTACTACAAGCTATTGTGACCACATGGTTGGCTGTCACTGGGGGTACGTGGTCCACCAAAAGCATCATCACATTTGTGATTGAACCAAGCTGACCAAACATGTCATCACTTCTGAAAAAGGAAAACAGCTTAAACACAGCTGTTAAACAGGCTTGCTTTACTTGTTACAGTATTGGTATGGTTAAGAATTGGTATCAGGGCACTGTCAGCGGTGTGAGCCCAGTTGCACCATTAGCTGACAGTGGCTGGGAGCCCACAGCAGTGGAGCAAATGGGCCACCAGGGTAAGGGTGGGTATGTGGGCAGAACTCCCATATCTCTGTACTGCAGGACCCTCTAATGGCTTGCAAGGCCCCTGCAAAGCCCCATGGGACACGCCCATCCTATGCACTCACCCTACTGTGGGACACTGGGCCTTGCTTACATCTGAATTCACTGGAGGATTTGTACTCGCTGGGCTTTGCTGCTCCTACTGGAGCAGGGAGGGTGTGAAGAGTCCAGCCTAGTGCATAACTGCCCATTCCAAACTGGGTGAAAAAGCTAGTATCCTTAAGAATTGGTACTGCTAACAGTATCATTATTCCTAGGTATTTCCTACAGACCTGGTCAGGGCACCACAGGATTAGACAGGTTTACTGTAGGCTTCTGTAGGGCCTTGCAAAAATGATTGGACATTGTTGTGAGAGCTGCACAATGGTCTGTGATTGGCGGACCGCGGTCACCTGACAGGATGGAGGCCACTGCGGCGATGATGAAGGAGACGATGACCCCGGGCCCCGCCATCTCCTTGGCGACGAGCCCGGACACCACGTACATGCCGGTGCCCACGCAGCTGCCCACGCCCAGCGACACCAGGTCGACAGTGGTCAGGACGCGCGCCAGCTTGGTGCCGTGGGGGCCGGTCCCGCTGGCGGCGCTGTCCAGCATGGACTCCACGGGCTTGGTGCGCAGCACGCGGGACCGGAAGGCGTGCCACGTGGCCCCCCACTGGATCCGCCGGGGGTCCAGCTTGCCGACGATCCCGCTCATTTTGGGGCCCCGGTCAGAGGAACGCTGCTGCTCGGTGGTGGGGCGGGGCGGGGACAGCGAGGGAGGGGGGGCGGGGCGGGAGGAAAGGGGCGCGGTGTCTCGCTGGAGGGCGGGGGAAGCTCTTCTTCTTTTACCCGCAGGAGGGCGCGGCTGAGTGGCGGAGGCGGAGCAGGAAGGAGGGAGCTCTCTGTCCGGCTCTCACAGGAAGCAGGCCCGCCTCCACATGGTGGCCGGGCTCGTCCTCAGATTCTGCACTGTGTGAAATGAGAACAAAGGAGGAAAAAAAAACATTATTTCCTCACATCGTCACCAGGCCGCCTGCCCGACATGCCCCAGAGCCCTGCACGAGCGAGGGGGTGACACGCCAGCGTCGTACCCAGGTTCCGCACGAGGAGAAACACAGCCGCAGTTGCAGCTGGGGATGGTAGCGGGACCCGGTTGGCTGCCTCCAATCTTACCCTCATGCTCCGTGTCAGGCCTCATTAAAAGCTGAAGTGCGTTCTCACACCCAGTGAACCGCGCTCTGAATACCGATTTCCAAAACAAAGCCTGTTGAACCCATTTCAGCAACAGATACAAAGCTTCTGCTCTCATTAGGGTTGATGCACCAAATATCCAGCAACCCCACGAGAGAGAGAGTGAGAGAGAGAAAGAGAGAGAAGGAGAGAGGGAGTCTGAGGTTCTTTTGTGGGGTAGAGTGGGGAGTTCAGACAAGGGCAGGGCACTAATTATTTGCTGTCATACAGAAGAAGTCAAACAGCTCCTCTTATAATGGCAAGCAACAGCCTAATCACAGGTTTATTACACACCTGCTGCTGCAGAAAAAGAGATTTTGCACGCCATAATGACACAGCCCCTCAGGCTGAAACCAAAGGTAGCTATTACGTGGCTAGATAGGCAGGAGTGGAATCAATAGCGCGGCTCGTTCCGACGGTGGAGCGAGGTGGCGCTGGGAGAACGGCTGGCACTTATTAAACCGAGGTTCATCTGCATTTCAGTGGGACAGTCCGGCCTTTGTCTCAGATTGCAGCCTCGGTGACAGAAAAGCATTATAATGCACAAAATAACTGTAAAACCCCAAACTACAACGCACGTCCATTAAGGTGTGTGAAGAGGTTCATATGAGCACGGCAAAGCCAAAGAAGACACAGCCAGGAGAGGCGCAGACCCAAAAGACCAGGCTGAAAGGCACCAGGAGCTTTTTATGTTTTTTGTTAGTGCTTTCCCTTTCGGCTGCAGGAGTCACGAATGGATGTCCACATAATGAAGCAAAGAGAGAGAGAGAGCACAAACACACGTACTGTGCTGCTGCGCACACAAGCCACACCTAGAAGAAGAGGAGGAAGAAAAAAAGAACTAATTAACGTGGCTTTCCCCAAGTGTCTAGTTGCTATGGTGACCCGGCTTGTTAGACACGGAGGGTGACGATAAATAATTTCTGCTGCACAATTCCGAAGGTGTTGGGGGAAAAACACGCATGCGAACCACACATGCTCCTGGACGGTTGAACAATAAGGAGGGTGGGGTGCCCTGAGGAGAGGGACGGGGTGCCGGCAGCACCGCGGACAGGGTTAGGGGGCGTTGGGGGGAGAGAGGAAAGACGCCCACACAGCCGAGGTGCGTCGACACCAGCACACCTGCGGCTTGTTACTCTATCACCCTCCCCCTCTGAAAAGCGAGGATGCTGCCGCAGGGGGGAGGGCAATGCTGCAGAGCGAACACCTCTTTCGTGTGCAGAAACTCACCCCCCCCTTTCCTCACTCAACAGAAAGAATGGTCCTCCAACAAAACAGGGCGGGGGGTCCCACTAGTCAGCCTCATCAGATCTCCTTTTTTTACTGCTGGCTGCCTTCGCTCTACTTTCCCTCTGCTGATTTGTTTGCGTTTGTTGATTCGTGTTTTTGCGTTTTTGTGTTTTCTATTTTTGCTCAAATCTTGGCTTCCCCAGCAAGGTGTCTTTTCCACATTTTCAGATTTTTTGTCTTTCATTTGGCTCCGGTGTCCTTAAAACGCTCAGCTTGCAGGGCCAGTGTCTCCCATACACTGCCTGGGGTGCCTGCTCTGTTCCCACCTGAAACAGTGCCACCAGAGAAGAGGCTGCTCAGAAATCCTCTGAATGCAACCAAAAACTGCAGACAGCGTGGGATCACTGGATCTGACAGCAACACTGCCAAGCCCAGCAGAGATGGGGCAGGGCAGCGAAAACTTAGATCAGGGCAGGGAGCGAAAACTTAGATCCTCATCCCTTTTCTTTTGCCTCAACCCCCCCGCCCACGGGTCTTGATTTGCCTCCTCCTTCACCTCCTCACCCTCCTCCTCTTCCCCCTCGTCCTCTCTCCCTCCCTCCTTCCTCTGTCTGTGTACCAGACTCTCAGAGACACTGGCCTAATTGCTGACAGTGACCGATCACAGACTCGGACACCCAGCACAGAGACGCCACTGTTGTGGGCAATTACTGCTTTCCTGGGCCTGTCAGGAGTAAATAACCCCTGGACAGAGCAGCTCTGTCTCACAGAACTCCACCATTACCGTTAATTCTACAGACGAGCCTAAAGAAGAGGAAATGAACTAATCCTAATGTTCCGTGCATTGTGCAAAACAGCCGCGGACGATTGGATGGCTGATTTTATGGGTGGAGTCGAGGTTCCTTCCCTCTTTAAAAAGGGCAGTTTTCATCCTGTCCCTGCAGCTCGGTGTGATGTATCACCTGACCGCGCAGACAGCGAGCGGGAGGCAGGCAACGGCGTCTCCCGGCCCACACGTCACACCTCCACACAAGGACGCGGATCCGGGGGGGCTGCGAACTGTGAATCAGAGCAAGGCCTTAAAGGGCATCTAAGGTCCCTCTGACAAATTTACAAAAGGGAAGGAGTCTTTTGGGAAAAGACACCAAGCAAAAGACGATAAAAACCCAGGTTTGTGTTGGATGCACCAAGCATGTAAATGGTGCTTTCAAAGCAGATTTATAAATGATTGGCATGGTCAACCAATCACATTCCCTGGGTTTCATGGGCAAATACTTATACCATATAACTTAAAAAGAAGCAAAATAACTCCCTGCCCCCACTGATATGTATACATGTAAAAAAATACCATGAACTAGAGAGCATTATTTCAGAAACATAGCCAATAGTATTCTCCATGAATGTACTGTAATGTAACCCCATCAACAAAAGCTCACTTGTCATGCATTTCCTGTTCACATTAATCCCATTTATCTGTTTGCTGTAAAATGGGTGGTTAGGAATCCATACTGTAAAAGCAAGGATGGTATTCACTGCACTGCGAGTCCAGGCTCCGCTAGGCACACCTCGAGAGAAGCAGATGTCTGAGCCCAGCAGGGAGCCCTTCACCTCCTGCAAGCCGCTGTTCATGTCTTCTATTTCACTATAGACGGTAAGGCCAAAATGCCTCAAGCACCAACAGCATCATGGGATATGGAACATGTAATCTGGTCCCTTATGTAAATCTGCAATTATGACATCATAAAAAATGGACGCACTTCAGACATTTCACCCAGCTTCACACAAATGTATAAAAATCCATTCAATCTGCACATTGCAGTACACTGTAGAAAGTAGGTTTACTTATTCCTGAATTACTGTTGGCATACCAGTGAAAACAAAGACGGTAGAAATATTTCTCCAAAGCAAAAAAAAAAAAAAAAATTTGCTGGTTGGAGGCAAACATGCCGCCCATAATAACACATAATGTCATTGTACTGCACTTGCAAGGTTCTCCCAACAGCAAGACTTTGTGCATTTACCTCAGGGGCATGCTGGAATGCCATTACCAAAATAGAAAAACATGCGCCGCTGAAGAAGCCCAGACGCTATCCTCAGAGATAAAATGTGGATCGTGCCTCGCTCCCACTGCTAGAAATGCTTCCAGATAGAAGCAAACAAATTATATGTGAGAGAGGAGGGAACTGAAAACAGTTGTATCTTTTCTGCAGATCGTGAGGAACTGTAAATAACGGAGACATCTGAGATGACGACAGAGGATAAAAAGCCGTGTTCATCACGGTGTGCAGCCCCCCCCTCCCATCACAGTCAGACAGGGCAGGGGGAGGTCAAAGCGCTGGTCACAGATCAGTTAGTACCTGAGAGGACCCTGGGAAATCCATACAGGGAGTAAATAGGGATGACAGCAAAAGACATGACAGTTCATCAATTGGGGGTGTGACCACGCTTCCGAACCTGTCTTTAAAAGGTCAGTTCTGGGGGATGTCTTTAGCTGGACTGTCAAAGATCATGTTGACAGTTTTTTTTTCCTCCTCTCTGGCAGGGGTTACAGGTTGGATGAGGCTATGCACTAATGAGCAATAAGCCCTTTACAGCTCTTTTTCTGCGCCACAGTCTGAGACGTGTGGAGCCTTAAAAACACCCGCAGACCTCATTTCGAAAGCAGGCTAAGCTCTACCTCCAAACGCACTGCAACTTCGTCTTTGGACTGCATCATTAGCTGACAATGAATAGGAACCGGTCGCACAATTTACTCCCTTTTGCCGCAAGTGGGTGCGTTATGTCAGCAAGGATCCTGTTGTTGCACTTCTCACTAGCACCCTCTAGTGACTCGTCACATGCTTATGACTTGCGCAGGTGACGTCAGCGGGGATTCGCCCCGGCTCTGTTTGCCGTTTTCCCTCCTGTGGTGCACTGTGGGAATTGTAGTGTCAAAAATAGCCCGTGGGCTGTAACTGAGAGCATTGGAGGATGGCATGCTTCGTGCTTCAGTGGTCCTGTGCGAGCTCAGAGGATGTAGTGGTAAGGAGAGACTGCTGTACGCAGCTGCAGATTCTATAATCAGAATGGAAAAGGGAAAAAGCATTAAAATACACGCATGAGGTAGAGCTCCTACCCCACCCCAAATGTGCAGGAGAGCCCCTGCCCCAAGCAGAGGTGTGACACGGGGTAACGAGTCACTCCGGCCTCCGGGCAATGCCAGGCGGCGACGTGGGCGCACGTCCCGAGGGAGCCAGCTCCACCCGGAGGCGTGCGGCAGAAGCAGAGCCGCCATTTCCCTCCCCCGCGAAGCCGGCAGAGCCAGACGCGTGACAGACCCGTGCGCCGCCTCTCACAAGTCTCATTATCCAACAGAAATAAAGCAAACAAGATCGTGCAGACCCGTGCCCGGAGATCGATGCGTGAGGAACGCCGAGGCCAAGGGAAAGAGCAGCTGTAACCGTCTGAACAATAACCAAAAAAGAAATGTATTATTGAGCCTTCGGGCCACTTAAAAAGCTGCCGGCAGGAGAATGGGAATCGATCTCCTGATTCAACATCCCAGAGAAAACGCGCTCAGCAAAGGAAGCTATATTCCTCCGTCCAATTATTAAAATGAATTCTCCGGGCCGTGGGCAACATCAGCGATTGATCCCTGCGAAAGCCGCGCGTGACGTCAATCGGGGCAGACACGCTCTGGACAGCGGCGAGATCATTAGCGCAGGTTTATCTGGTAATGAAGAGGTGTCTGTCAGCACGGGTTTGGGAGAACCGCGTGAGGCCCAAAGCTGTCGCTCTAATTAAGGCCGCTCCTCCCCCGGTCAGAGCGCGCGCGAGTCTGTCTGCGAAAACTGTCAAATCCATCGCGCGGGACATCAAACGCGTCTGTCACCTCAGCCTGACGACTGTTGATTTGCACAAAATGTCATTTTCAGCCAGATGTTTATTCTATAAAGAGGGCCTTTCTTTGAAAAATGTTAGTTCACCAAACAATCATCACTCAACAAGTATATACTGTATGGAATCAGACTTTGAAATATATTCTGAGTTTACAGGTTAAGTTGGTTGGCTTTGGAAAATGAAAGTCAGAGAAAGTGCTTTACCTGGATGCAAAAAGCACAAAGTAAGCAAACAGCTCTTACAGGCCAGATATCTAAATTATATATACAGATTATAAATGATAGACAACCAAACCCTGGGTTTCATTTTCTAATGTCTATTTCAGGAACTGTTCCCAGGAAGCACGAAATGTCACTTTCACCTAGATATTTAATTAAAAATGCAGATTCAACACTCACTCCTGTGCTGGTAAAAGGATTATGCTTTTGCCATGGCTTTGAGGCTGTTCTTGCAGAACAAGGGAGACATTTTATCAGTGCAAAAGCATGTAGGAGCATACTATGCTGTGAGAGTAGAGTCATCACCTCCCCCTCCTGCACTGGAAAAGCGATTCAATAACAATTAGAGGGAGAGAGAGGGATCTGGGGTATACCCCTGACATCAGGAGAGCAGCACGGGGAACCATCTATAATCCTTCAACCCTATTGGTTGTCCAACCTGGCAGGCAGAGCACGAAATGCAATGAAAACTAGCTTGTAGAGGAAGAGTGTCATTAAGACACATTGCTCTATGACTGAGACACAAGCAGCACGATCTGCAAGGAAAAGGGACAGCTTTCTACAGGGAATGAACATCTTGGTCCCAGGCCTTCCAACTGTGCTGCAGCTCCTGCACAAACAGCGACCAGCTGGTCTGAACAGCAGCCACTGCTGGGTAGATGCAGGAATTCACAGAGGATAGACCCACGTGCTCAACTTTGCATAGAGGCCTTTTCTCCCAGGCCTATTCTGCAAATGGATGCTTACAGCTTTCAGGTGAAACACTTTGACATCCCTCTATACACTTCCTAGGTACTCTATTTTTCTATCTTTTGTGGCTTACTTACAAGCCAATTTAAAATCCTTTCATGGTTTTGTAACCAGCACTAATAGAAAAACCACTGTTAGACCTCTTCTTCGCTTTGCAGATTGTGCTGTTGGTAGTCATTGTTTAGCAAACATTCCCAGTCATTAGCACAAATGAATACAGTCTCCACATGCTTAGCTATGGTGCAGATATCATCTGTTCTGTGTACACTAAGCTGGCTTAGTATCTTGCTATGTGGAATTAGAATTTGTATCTGTTTTATCAAAGGGTTAGCCTTGTGCTGACTGGCAGATGCAGAATGAGCAGCTTCACACTGCATTGTGGAAAATGATGGCAGAAAATCAGAAATATCAAATCAGTGGGACTGCACTCATCTCAGTAAAAAAATATTCCAGTAATAAATGAAATGAGTTAAATGGTCCAGGACTTACAACATGACTGGAAAACAAACCTGCTTTATTCCCTCCACAGAACACGACATCCTCAACAAAGAACAAGGCATGCTTAATTATTAAAGCATTGCCACGCTGCTTTCAGTGGGATATTCTGGAGAATCTGCAGTGCGCCAGTCATCCTGGCTCTGAAAGCCTGCCCCTCGACGGTACAAAATTCACTGCGAGAACTTCAGTCTCAGACTGCAAATGGAAACTGAGCACTGGGACTGGCCTATCCGAAGACCCTGGGTGTCTTAATGGTGTGCGTTATGCGAGTATTATACAAGCTTTATGCAAGCAAGCTTGCGAGACCACCTGATGCATATTCAACCATGTTTACGCTTCTGTCGTAAATGAGTTTGAACGCGTAAGCTTTGAAGTTAAGATGCGGCCGCTCTCAGATTGGCTCTATCTCTCTCTCAAATAGCACCGCTAATGCGAAAAAGCGCTGGCGGCTTAATTTTGTTTTTTCCAGTCAGCTCAACCCAAGAGGTTGACGATCACATTTCTTACAGCAATACTTATAAAAGTGGAAAAGAGAGTTCTCCAAATTCATCAGACCTCTTTTTCTACTTTAATAAGCTTAATTGCCTTATTCGCTCAATTTGGAAGCCGGCCTTTGCCTTTTTACCGCGCTATGGATACACGGGCAGGCTTACTCATCTCTCACCAGACACTTAGTCAGGGGGAAAAGGCTCGTTTTCTCTTACTGATGCTTTTTCTAGGGAGAGGTCCCTGCCAATTTCTGAGGAGGCCAATTCCTCGCAGACGTCTGGTTTTTTTCGCGGGCACGTCTGGCACAAGTGTCCATCAAAACGGGGACTGCTGACATGGTAAGTCTTTTTCAGATCCATCTTGGCAACAAACAAGCGGCGTGACTGACATTTAAGCATCCAGCAACATCCAGCAACACCGTGGGTTGTAAAAGCTTTTAGGCTTTTGAAGCTGCAACAGCTCTTGGAGAGAGTGTGGAGTCTGTAGGGACCCCTCCCCTGACCTGAGCCCGCCCTGTTTGTGCGGTGTTCCAAATCACAAAGCAACCATAAACTGTGTCTCATTAAGACTGCTCTACACACAAAAAACGAGAGAGACAGGGAGAGAGAGGGAGAGAGGGAGAGAGGGAGAGAGGGAGGGGAGTGGTGCTGTATTAATGATATATCATTTATGAAGCCGTTTTGGCAATACAGGGTTTTTTGTAGGCATGCCAACAAAGCAACAAAACATGGTTGACACAGGGATTTAAAACAAAATGCTCCTTCTCCAATAGCTGTGCTTTGTTTTCCAGCTCTTCACCCACTCTGTCTGCACGTGGCACGGTACGCCTCCGGCCTGCAGCTTTGCCAAGCACCCCCTACACACACACACACACGCACACACACAAACACGCACACAAAGGCCTTCCCCCAACACACGCACAAGCAAGCACACATGCACACCCACAAGCCTACCCCCAACACAGGCACGCACACAGACACACACACAGGCCTTCCCCCAACACACACACACGAACACACACAGGCCTCCCCCCAACATACGCACACATGCAAACACAACACACTCAAGCTTGCTCTAAACACTCACGCACACGATCCCACTCCAAACACACAAGCCTACCCCAAACACACATGCACACATATGCACAAAATCCAAACACACAAGGACACAATCCTACCCCCAGTACACACATACAAACAGACAGACGGACACACACACACACAGGCTTCCTCTACGCACATGTGCACACAACAAACCTACATCAAAACCTTTCCACCAATCAGGTAACAGGGTCAAAGGGCACCGCAGCATTTCAGTCCTCCATCGGTGACCGACACAGCCTGGCATCCAGGAAGTGGCAGAGACCTGTGGGCCTGCCTCTACACCACGCGGCTGCAGCGCATCTGCTCAGGGATTACCCGCCAGGCCTGGCCGCTCTTCCACTCCCCAGCTTCCTCCTCCATTTCGCTGCATAAATTCCCACTCAGACGCAGGGGAAAAAACCCACACCGGCAGTGACATCCATCAGAGCTCATAGCAATGCGCCGTTTGCTCTGATCTGATCCCTGCAATGTGTCGGTGGAAACATGCTGTCTGTGTGGCGGCCTCACAGAAGTGCCCTCGTCTCTGACAGCTTGCGAGTTCCCTGTGCCCCGTGGAAACGGGCCTGGCGTCAGAGTGGCAGGCCACATGCCACAGTCAAGAAAAATAGCCACCACGCCAAGGTGAATCTTATTTTTACCCTGGCACACACCTTCAGTATGCCTCGTAGGAACCTCCCACCGGTCAATAAAATAAACAACGCTGCGCACTTGAAAGGCTGCAGTGTATGATGATTCAGTTAAACAGTAAAATTTACTCATAATTAAACATACACATAGTACATAGTTAACCCACATTTCTGGCATAATGTTGTATGTATGTTTACTGTATGATTTCAGACAGAGGGATAAGCAACAGGCCTGTCGCAAAAAGGCAGGCAAATCTTTCAGCGACTTTTTCGCGTGTCAACAAACTCAAACGTGTCTTCATAAGGGCAACGGTCACGTCACCGCTATTAACAAGTACAGATTAAAAGACGCAGGAAGAGCATGAAGTGCGCAGAGCGCTGTAGACACCCCTGCGCTGTAAATCCCGTTAAAACAAAAAAGGCCACTGCTCCGGGGGAGAAGAACCAGAGGGACCGGGAAGCTCATCCGCTCCGCGCGATTAATGGGCTTCCGTTGACGGAGATGCAGATGGCCGTGATTGATGGAGAGTCGCTGATTGCATTAGACCTTTGTGATGAGCGGACGAGGCGCTGACGTCACGTACCGAACGGAGCCGGTGAGTCAGACCCGCCTTGTGACTAAAGACGCCGGAGTGAGGAGATCGGCAACAGCGCGCAACGCACGGCTATTCTCTCTCACCGACCCATGTCGGACATCGGATGCGGAATTAACCTTTTTTACCTGTAGTGCAGGTGAAACATGCGGAGACACGCGGTTGACAGCAGAACGCTTTCGGTCGCTTTGAGGCCCGCTGCAGCATATCCGTGACTGCCTCTTTAACTTCTGTGATCAGCCAGATCATGGCCTCATTATGAGGAATTATTACGTAAGACAGATCAGCGACCGCTGCACGGACTCATTATAATCCCTATATTTAAAAAATATATATAGGTATTCAGAAATGTCACTTTACATAGTATCAAATGTCCATGTCCTTTACTCTGGTCTTCCTCGTGGCACCTCCTAATTAAATCCTGTACCAACGCCAGATGCCGTGTCACCGTGTCTAAATACTTTGTCACACAATCTTATGAGAGCATGTCAGCTTCAATTACGCTTTGTGCTGGAGACAGAACAATTATTTAAATGGGAGTAGAGCCACTGGATGGACTCTTTCTCTGTTGGTTTTTCAGCAGCGTTTTCATAAACCTAAACCATTAGTGGTTCCTTGGGTTTAATACAGACTACCTAGGATAACATACAACTAAAGAAAGACGACACTTTAGTGCTTAAATAAAGGTCAGAAATGATACAATTTTACATCATATATAAAAGAGTAAGGTCAGGCTTATACAAAAAACAGGATCTCAAGATTCTCATAATCCAAAATTTTGCTTCCTTTTCCATTCACAGAATTGCCTATTCATTATGAGGTAATGGAGGAGATCTGCATCATTAGTGTCATGTTTGGGAATGGCAGCAGATTCTTCATCACCCACCTGGGATCAACAAAATGATAATGGCAATAACAACCGCAGGTTTCAGGCAAGGCCTTCACACTGAATCACTTGTGACTATTAGCTATGGCCAGGAGTATGTTTAGAGGTAGACATGTGACGAGTGTCAGCTGAATGAGTGAATACTAATAAAAGCTATTAGCTATTGTGCTACAGTGCAGGGCCAAGGATCGAGGTCTACCAAAGCCAGTGTATGCACATCAGAAGGCAAGAATGCTCTGAGACATAATGCATATGTGTAAAGGATGGGTGTGGTGACCATAAAAGGCTCACAACCTGGGCAGAGACATCTAGACACTATGACAAATAAATCAGCCAAACTAGACCGGGCAATGTCGTGAACATTTATGCAGGAGTTATACTTTACAACCACACTGGGCAAGATTTCCTACAGGAACCTAGAGCCCCCAACAAGCACTTTGTGCACCTCTGCAGTCTAAGCTTCAGAAGCCTGACACATGCAAGATGAATGAATGAAAGTAACTGGCATGTGGAAAGCACTTTTGGTAGACACATTGGGCGGGGCCTCTGACCTCTGCTGATGGGCCTCTGGCCTGTCTACTGTAAGGAGTTAAAGGAGGGAGAAAAACAGGAAGCAGGACAGCAGAGCAAAGCAGGAAAAAGTGTGCCACAAAACCACAGGCTTCCCAGCTAGCATGGATATAAGGACATCTCTGTTTCACTAACCACCACAACCTCTTTTTTGCACAGGGCAATGAACATTCATTCAAATGTGAATAAAAGCCTGTGGGTATGGTGTAAGTTTGACTTGAGGAAAAGCTTCAACAGCAATTTCAACAATAACTATAACCTAAACAAGGCAACATTGTTTCTCCTTTCAGTTAGAATCACACAGCAGTTAGCTCTGCTTGACACCAAGGAGTGCACTTTAGAAGCAATGACTCTTTGATAAAATGCCATGGTCCATTCGCAAAAACAGTTCTTTCATACACTATTGAGCCCCATACAATAGCATACATAATACCAACCAAGGCACTACCTGTAAAATTGTTCTGGATGAAATATACAGAACATATTTGAGAACCTATATGCAAAAGCATATCTAATAGGGTACCACAAATAACTCTTAGGGTACTTCAGATCCATTACTACTCTGATTGCTGCTGCGTTTCTATTGTACGGTATCTATTCCTTTTCTACATCAGGGAGGGTGAGAACGATGATGTCGTTATATTTCTTTGAAGCTGTTTTATCGACGGATCTTCGGAACTATAAAATGAGTTTTCATATTTCACCCTCTGAATGAACAATAAAACTAAACCCCTGAGGTCAAACGAACAATTATGTAGGGTAACAAAAGGAAGTAATTTTCCGCGTTATTGATCCTTACACGCGTAAATCAATAACTGCTCATGAAAAACTGTAGTGGCCCAGAGCAAAAATAATCAGGTACGAGGGGACCTTAATTGTAATTTAACGATCGAGTAATTAAATTTTAATCACTTAGACTCCTCTGCCCAAATGTCCTGTTAACATTTCAAAAATAATTATGACAAACGAGATGGTATCTTTTACCCTAAAGCCATTTTTACTTTCTTTGATCGCGTTCATTGTTGACATTATTGTCCCGACGCAGCCTCAGAAAGCAGCACCCCACCTACGTGGCATAAATCCTAGCCTGATAACCGATCGTCGGTGTCGATTAAAATAGCTGCATTGGGTGCAGAGCTACCGCTTTTTTGGATGAAAGTACAGCTATTTATTTTCGCAGGCTAACTTAAGTGCCCCCTTTCAAAAGCGAGTACCTAGGAAGTAAGCGGATGATTTCAGCACCGCGGTCAGCTCCGTTGCATTATTGAGTTAAGCCATGACATGATGGGAGATGCTTCCAGTACACACAAACAGTACCAGCACGATCTGTCGTTACAGATAAGCTTCTGATTCAGAGCCAGAAGCTTTCACTTGAGAAATCGATCGGCCAGCGTTAGATTACATTGTCCAGCAAATCAAACGGACCTCTTCTATGTTACTACACCTGGAAAAAAACGCAACAGTAAATACTTTAAAACCATTTTACAAAAAAAAAATTAGTGTTCAATCTAAAGTATTTTATTTCGATTCGACCACCACCCTGTTTGAAATTCTGACAGACAATATTTTACCAATAGTAATCATATTCTAAGAATATACATAACACTGTCCAGTATAGACACTAACTGTCGTTTATCTAAGATGCAGCCCATTGGTGCAATATTTATAAGTCAGGCACTGCATCTGATTCTGGTCCCGCTGCGAGTTGGTCCAACATAACGAGCACCACCTTGCCAAGTTCAGATAATGTAAGACAGTCTATCCCCAATCTGGCGTTCCTCTATACACAGTAGGGGTGAAACTGTTTTTTTTAACTCAACGTACACAGAATGAAAATATGTATCTCGTTACATTCGTGTACGAAACTACAGTACTTAACTGCAACGACAGCAAAATATCAGAAACATACAAGGAGACATATTCGTGAGTTCGACATTTAAACAACCATGCTCCGTGCACACAAACACAAACATGCACACATTTGTATGCGTTAGATACTTATTTACACAAAGGGTCCGGTTTCAGAGCAGCGCCAGCCAAATACCTTAATCAACACGTTCAATCCAGTCTTGCCACTGAGTGAGAACTGCAGCTCAGAGCAGCACCGCCCGATGAGGTGGCGTAGCCCAAACCATGTAAGTACCGCAGGTGGTATTGTGAAGGGATGCATTTCCGTTTTTGTAAAAGACCAAAGGCACTTTGGCCACACAAGCTTCCGTATACGCCATTTTCAGAGCTACAGAATAAACCGTTGACAACAAGAGAAGGATGTAGAGGGAAAAAAACACTCACGCCTTTGACCCCAGAGGATTAGCCTAGTAGATTACGATGGTTTTGTGAAGCTCCATTTCCGATGCTGTCTTCACGAGCGCCCGGGCAAGGCATGTGAAGAGCAGGGTGGTCGGTGCGAAAATCTCCTGAATTATTCATGAATTGTCCCACGTGACTAGCGCCCAATTTATTATTAACAAGATGCCCCCAGTTCAACATCTGCCTACGTCAATGACGTTCTGATGTCATTTACCCCGCTATTAAATCTGGTTTATGCTTTTTGCGCCGGAGCACGCACGAGCGCCAGGCATCACGCAGGAGGAAAGGGAGAGAGAGAGAGAAAACAAAGGCTGCTCGCTTGGACCTCACGGTTTCGCATTGTGAGGAAGTGGTCAAGCTGGCAGAGGCGTATAATTACACCCAAAGGAATCACTGCCCAATTTTCCCAGAATTTACAGCCTACAATTCACTTTCTCCCATGTCGATGGATAGGACTTCATCCTAAACAGTAATGTTTGTCATCTTTACCGCAGCCGGCTTGTGAAACACGCGTTTTCTGCAAAACAGTTTCGAGCATATTCAAATCTGCCAATATTACCGCAATGCTTTTTTAAACCTTAACTTTGGAGTAATATACTGAAGCGGTTTTAATCGTTTCTGTTCATTTCAGCGGCATATTCAAAATTGTCCAAGAGACTAAAGTGCTCCAAAGATTGCATTCGTGTTCAAAGTGGACTGGGGCTAGATTGAATCTGGTCCGTTGGGGCTATTTTCAATTTTGAATCCCTATCTGAGTAAAGAATTTTTGGAAACAAGCAAAAACATGCTTTCAATCCTCCCATGACATTTTTGGTTATTTTCAGAGACCATGGATCTTCTGACAATGTATAAAAACAGACTGAAACCCCCCTTTAGAATACATAGTAAGCCTACCGTAATACACATTTGCCTCCTGTCCTTTTAAGAAAAAGGTCGATTCGTCGTTTCTAACCCATCGTAAGGTGACAGTGAAATTATTGAAACATCCCAATGAATACAACGACAAATCAAAGGATAGCACGACATTGTACAACACATTCAGGTCATCACTTTAACACCGGCTGGGAGAAAGATAGAAATCACCTCCAATAAAATGAAAAAGTCATGGTGTGGATAGTACGATCTGACTTGGAGGTTAATATTTTTATACCTACCCACCCACCCCATCCTGAGTGCAGACCCGGATTCCACATGGTCACGCGCCTGTCACATTCCTGCTGGCAATCATAGAAGGCATCCCAATTCAATAATAAATCACATTCTGTGTTCTACTTAAATATTAATTTGCATACTGTTAGCCAGGATTATGCCCACTTAATGTACAGGTGTATACAGCATATTTCAAAATTGGCAGTTCACTGTAAATAATTCTGTAGGCCATTAGTCTTTCAAATTACATGCAGCGACACACTGTCAGATTGCTTCGCTCACACAATTGCCCTTACACATACTTGTAAATTCGCTCCTTTTAATACACTGTTGTTCTAATCCTTCTATGTCACATATTCTAAACGGTCATTTCAAGACAGATCTTGGCGTTTCCTCCTATACGCGTCATCAGCGCAATGATGAAAGGGCGGTGCCAAATCCCGGTGCCTGACCCCACCGGCAATCAGACTCGGCGCAAAGAGTCAGGGCTAAGGTGCGCCCTCTGCTTTTGAGGTTCACTGCACGGGTGGGCGTAGTCACCATTAGCGAGCTTCGGACCAGGGGCCTACGCCTCATGTTGACAAGCTTGTCAGGGATCTGACCATCAGGGTCAGTTGTCAGCTTCTGTTTTAAAGTTATGTGGGCGGCGTACAAGGAATTAAGCTTTGATCTGAAGTCCCGTATCTACCTGGTGAGGTGTAACGAAGCGCAGTGACTTTGGGTGGGGCTCTCTATTTCTTTGTGAAAGTGGCAGAAAGTGGCAATGAAGTTTTAGCAAACAGCCTGAACCTACAGCCTGCGCTACAATATGCAGTTCAAATAACACAATGTAGTTGGAGACAAACACACGTCTGCGACGTCATTTTTACAAATAAACTGAGAAGCATCTACAGTTACTTTTTGATAACGTCGTCCGATGGACCGATTTTAACATTCACTGTTGTCAATGAAATTTGATGACGGACGCGACATTATTATCAGTGTCGAATATCTGCTCAACGGTTTCAGCAACGGTGACCACAAAAGTTGGGATGAGCATCCACTGGACGTAAACTCTCCCAAATGTTTCTCACAGCCATTGATTTATGGCAAGCCGCGTAGTTTTTGTTCATGCAACATTGCCCTGTGAAATAAAAATATCTGTCAAGTTTTTTAAATCAGTTTGAGAGCTACTTTTTAATGGACCCACTCCATCGCAAATTTACATTTCGACAAAGCCATAGTATTGCCATTTTTGCGTTTTGTTGACCAAATGATGATTTTTTTAACACTCAAATATGCTCGCGGGGACAAGGGTGTCCCACTCGAAATCGAACCCAGTGCGATAAGGTCTACAAAAGGCCGTCAGGCGGAAAGTGCGGTAGAATGAAAATACGCTAAGAGTGCGGACAGTTGGCATCAAAGAAAAAGTGAATGGAATGTAACGGACAGCCAGGAAGTCGTGGCAAAACTGATGCGGTTAATTAGATGAACTCCGGCGCACTCCTTACAACTGCAGCGGAAAGGACAGTCCCTTTTTCTCAAACTGAAGCAACACGTGCAGATATTAAATATTCAGGCAGACGAGCTATGAGCCAGAAACGCCGGGTCTAAGAGGAACCTGCAGTCGGAGGAGTCTGCAATACACCACAGTATTTTAGGCGGATTTTAATAAAAGGAAATGGTACTAATTGAAAGCGTTCGGTTGGCACCCCTGGTCCTGGTTCTTTGAGGCGCGGCTCCCTTCAGGTAGCCCATGTCCCATTTGACTCATTAGCCGCTATCTGGCCTCCACCGCTAACGGCGAAAAAGACAGCACGTTTTTGATGCACGCCCTATGCAGCAGGAACATAATTCCCCTGGTGTCTGTTAGAAGGGATATAAAAGAGGGGACATATCATTGACCTTTAAGGAAAGGTGGGCGCACGGTGAGGGAGAAGTCTCTGAACCCTGATGACTCACGGGGGAGCAGAGGATTAACTATCAATCACCTACATTTTCACTAATGAAGGAGTAATTAATAATTGGTAACACTCGACGCCACCGACAGCCGCGTTCAGATGTGCACTGTGAGACCTTTCGGAGCGGATAATGCGAACAACTTAAAAACAACCAGTGTGATTTTTATTCTGCCATATGACAGCTATATGATTGTGTGCTAGCTTTCTGAACTGGAAGGGTGGCCTACGGCATAAACTCAGCTTCACATATAACACACACGCACAGAAAAAACCCGAAATACAGCGCTTGAGTTTCGTGTGTGTTCCGAGAGGGAGCGCCTTGCAATAAAAATGCTCAGAAAGAAGCTTTATCAATGCGCAGAGTCGGTTCGACAGCTTGCCTGCAGTCACATTTGAGGATTACTCCAGCCTCTACTGTAGTGGGTGGGTTGGGTGGCTCTTATAACATACAGTGCACCGTAGCATTGATTATAATAAACAAACCACCAGATTGCCAATCTCATTATAACGGAATTCTTCTCCTTTGACAGGGTGCAATTACGGATTCATTACGCACATGGAGCCATTGAATTGAAGGCTCATGGGGTTCCATTTAAGCAAGGATTTTATATTATCAGCCCCCAGCAACAAGTCAATCATTCGGTTCAAAGAATAAAAGTATTTCATTCACGAATAAAGAGGCGGCTCCTTTCAATAGACAGGCTACGAACAGGTTCACAAAACGTTTTCGTATCGACATGATACAGAACCTGCTGAACCACATGCGTTTCAGAGTCCACATTAGGGACAAAACGACTTAGGAAGCTACAAAATATTTAAATAAATTCTCATATTAGAGTTTGATGCTCAATGTTGAATGTTTTACGTGTAGTTTGAAAGTTTAAAATTTCCCGGGATACAGTATGTGATAAACATGCTTGTATGAATTCATACATGACTAAACTACTAAAGGTTGGTGTAACAATCAGTCAATGATACACAATCACCGAATAACCGATCAGAACATAATTTTGAGTCATTATGGAGATACCGGGTTGTAATTAGCTTGTAATATGAGCTCTCTCTTCACTGAAAGGTGCAGCCATTATAATGGAATATTTGAAGAGTCTCAGTACCAACTCATTGTGCAAGCATCTTTACAATCTGTCTGAAACCTGTAAGAGCACACTATTCGTTTTCCGTAAATCTGGAGCAATGTTCCTGCCAGAGAACACATGGCGTGTGTTGGTCAGTGTGTGTCTGTCGGAAGGCATTCTTGACCCAGTTTTGTTGGCCAACTGCACTATTATGCCTCTAACTGGTCACGTGTTGTATAAATATGAACGCACGTGACACAAACGCAACCCTTCTGCAGTCGTACACGATTCTTTTATATATCATGCTAAATTTTGGAAGGATTTACTGGGACTTGGTGCAGCGTATCCCCTGTGTGAGAAAAATGCAGATAATAACAGAGGTGACGGCAAGGTACGAGTATAAAACCCTGCGTTAGATAGGTAAAATGAAAAATAGATCTTGATTGATGACTTTCCGTGCAGTTAATAAACAGTAGGCTACATCGGCATCTGTGAAATACATGGAAGGTTAATGAGAAGCTGCCTCTATGTTACAGATTCGGAACTGCAATGTGCTTAAGATAACAAATATCTGAGAGCAGACTAAACGCCCCGTGCAGCAGCCGCAGAGCCGCCTCTCCTGATCAATCTCGCGGCCCAGATAGGCGAGCCAAAAAATAAATGATCGCGAAGGCAATTAGTGAAATGAGTCGCCGGGTGATCAGATGGGATGTGAAGAGAGATCTTTGCTGCAACCCCGTTCTATCCCGTACTGTTCCGGTGGCGTTGGCATCGGCCCAGGTTGAGCTGTCATGACAGCAGCATCCTGGGATATCCTGCAGGCACTGATCCAGAATGAGCTAACCTAACCTCTTCTTCTAACACTGACTGATCTGGGATCGGCGGCTCGGGTCATTTCATCTGTCTGCACCGCATAAGCTAAGGGCGAGGCTCTTTCTGATCTACAAGAGGAGGGTCATGTGCTGCCCTCGCTTTGCACGGAAGGGAGACGGGGCGAAAGAATCCGTGGAGGGCGGCAAAAAGACCGATATTGGAAAAATATGACCATGATTGAGAGACACATTCCCTTTACAAATGCTTTTTAAACAAGAAACACAGTGGTTATATAGCGGCATGGTGAGTCTTAATTCAGGGGAATATCACAGCACTATCCCATTTTGTCCCTCCCAATCTGATGTGGAGTCTCCCTCGCGCTCAGAAAACTGTCTCTTGCAGTCTGCAGTGGAAATGATTTTTGGAGTCGGGGTGGGGGGACGCTATTCAGTCCTGCTGTGGTCTGCGGGCTCCGTTTGAATTAACAGGCTTCCAATAGGTGGGCCTGATCTTTATTAATGTTCGTGCGCGAGGCAGCCATCTGGATATAAGCACAGTGTGAGTTCTGAATGAAGCAGTGGGAAATGCACCAAATTAGCGACTGAATAAATGCATATATACATGTCTCTCCCCTTTTCCCTGGGCTGTTTAGAACTCTTGCGTGTATGGAAAGGGTATTTTTTAAAATAGCATTTGGTTGAAAATGCATTATCGTACGCATAGCATAGGGCATACAAACCAATATCATGGACTGTGTTAGATCTTTTTTGGTGTGTAGAAAGAGAGAATGTATTCCACAGAGATATGGCAGGGAGGGAAAAAGATGGGGGAGCAGCACTGCAAAGCCACAGAAGTAGAATTATGAAGGCTGGGACTAAAACTTTCTTACAACTGTTATTTGGCGTTTGATTTAGAACTATCGATCATTGGTGGAATGAGTAGACCTACGTTAATATCGCGTAAGGTTATGTTCCATCGTTAAGCACTTTATCTATTCCAAGGAGAAATATTTTTATGCTCAGTGTGTGCTTGCAACAGCCCTGTTTGTTTGGTTATATTTTTGAACCAGATTTCTGCTCTTCACTACCACAAATGTGTTACTTGCCATTCTGTACGTCCTTGTTCTTGTAGCTCGCATCACGTGCACGCTGGGTATCGTAAGACAGCTGACTTTTTTAAAAAGTCTATCAGGATCACTCCGTCTGTCAAATAAATGCATTGACAGATAAAGAAAGGCGGCTCCTCGCCACTTCCTTAGAAGGTATGGGGTGGAGAGACTCGCTGTCGTTGACTCTCTGCTGCAGTCCGGTATTTATCATCACCCATTCCTATTCTCTCATGTTTTACTGAGCTGCGAACGACCTGAATTCATCTGAGCCACCCCCTCGTGCCCTCAGAGCGCGCGACCTGCCCGCGTGCGTTTTATGGCACAGACTCTTGGCTGAGTGCGGGGGTCTCCGCGGCGGTGCCTCCTGGGAAAATTACAGCGTAGCGAGGCCGGGAAAGTCAAGAGCGCCTTTCCGAGGCTTTCACCAAGCTGTCATTATGTCATCACCCGCGGTTCTTTGAGGCATATGAACGGGAATCGGCGCGCGCAATCATCGAGCTAACACGCATATGTACACATATGGAAAATCACAAAGGGGCTGTTGTGCTTGCAGTCAGTGTTCTCGGAGACTAGTCTTTAATTTTCCTTGACTGTATACACAATAAGACGACTGTAATAACTCACAGTGCGTGTCCTTACATTCTCGGCGGATCTCAGAAGCCATGCAATTTCACTCTTTCACGCATGGTCATGTTTGTACAATGGGCTGTCATCTCTGAAGAGTAAGAAGGGTATTAAATAAGCGCTACTCGACGTTTAAAAGGAATTGCTCATAGAGAAAATATCAGTAGTTTATCCAAATGACGCCACGTGGAGAGGAATCTTGTTTTAACCGCCTGCAGATAACATCCCTTCAAAGGCACTTCAACTTCTAAGCCAATCTTTTTTTTTTTTTTTTTTGCAAAACAGCATATGGCCAAGGGAGATCACTTCTTAAATATATGTCATCGCCGCATTCGACTGAAGGGGGAAGGGGTGACACCGGATTCATTCAAACTGCCCTCGACTCTAGCAATCCTGAAGTTGCTGCTGAAACACCGCGGTTGCTACGGAAACGGACAGAGCGAGTGTTTGTAGACAAGCGGCGAATTGAGGTTACCTTTCCTCGCCCTGGGAAGGCATCTGTGACTGGATATTCAAAGAAAGGCCCTTCATTGATACTATAAGCATACCCGTGCGGCAACAAGTACCCGCCCATTACTCTGACAGACCGACAGAAATTCTTTTGACGTCGTTGAATAAGAGCAAAGGTAAAAGGTTTGAACGGGTGGTTGGAATGGAGTTTTGCATTTGGGTAAGTTCTAGGAAGGATATTCAACACTAAGCAAACATTATGTCCTGATCTCCGCTCCACTGTTCAGTCAGACAGCTGCATGTTCCCCATGATGGAAAAAATTTGCCTGAACATTTAACACGATTAAGGACCCGCAACATGAGACAGCATTCAAGTCCTTCCGACTGCCAGTAATGTTGATTTAAGGATAGCGCTTAATGCATTTTGCATTGAGTAGACATATTTGAAATATTTAAAATTTTTCAGCCTGGTAATTCGATTTAAAGGACTATTATCATCTTAATACATATCAAAGAGAAATACACACATGTTCTTATGTTACTAACCTGGACATGACTACTTTACTAGAGATTAAGTAATTCATATATATAATTATTTATTTAACAGAAATGTAAAAGATATCAATGATGGATCTGTGTTTCGTTTTCAATGAAACGATAAAATAATGTACCAAACTTATTTGTTCTCATTTGATGGGTAAATCCCCGGTTAAAACCCTTCGGGTAAAGGGCTGCCTTACTCTGTCGGAACAGACAGTGACGACAGTCCCTTTTAACAGAAGCGCACTGCAGCAAGTGCAGCCGGACTCTTCAACAGGAGACCGCCTGTTGAAGCAAGGCAGCACATTGTAACGCAGTGAGCTAGATCCTCTTAAAGATACAGTCTTCGTTGCCAAGCGCTGGAGAGTCGCACAGACAGCATGAATATACGCGGTTTACTCAGCCACCGTGCTCTGCGCATGCCAAAGAGTCTCATGAGACAGCAGGACGCAGTCTGACTTTGACTGAATGGGCACCAGTAGGGTTGGTTTCAGTATAGGTCACCTTCCTGTAAATTAGTGTTTGAAATGGAATCCCAGCAGAAGGGCATGGTGGGACATACTAAGCACACATGCAGTGTGAGTGGCCCTTCAAAGACTTAGCAATGCTTTCTTTATCCAGCGAAACACTTGGCCAAGCTCTTATTTTTCCCTCACAGAACCTCCTTATTGTATTATACTGTGGCACTCTGTACCAAAAGTCATCTCTCTAGCTCTCAGTGGCATGGGCCTATAGCACTACCAGCACAGAGCGTCACTGAGTACGATTCCTCAGGGTAGGCAAACCTGCAAAGCTTCCCCTGGGAGCAGGCTGGGTTTTGGGTGGTGTGAAGTTTTCTGTCCAAGACAAATCAGTGGTCTTTCCCACCATGCTGCTTACTGCACTACTCCTGAAAATGAAAAAGTTTTCATTTTACAATGATATTCACCCCATTGGGAAAAAAATCATGAAATTGAATACGTCCAGCAAGTCCAGATGCAGGATTATGGATATCCAGCATTCACACACAGCACCATCTGGCCAGCAAGTTCTGGTTCTGATCCAAAGCCAGGTTGTTTGGGGGCCATGATTTACGTGTGCTGCATTCAGGATTTGAGTCATTTCCTCCGGTAATCAATATCTCGTATGCCGCACAAAAGCTGTTAAAAATGAAATAAGAACAGCTGAGGCTGAATACTTAGCCATGAGCTCCTCATACTAAAACTCGCACTGCTCTCTCAAACACTTTAAGGCTTTGATACATCAAATAATAACTGTGATCTTAGGACTCCAATTACATGGGACAGATTCATTCTGAAAATTGTTATTGTTGAAAAGATTTACGGCATTTCTGGAAAGACGAGTTGAACCTTTTTTGTCTGGTGGAAATGATCAGAGAAAATGAAGAAAGAAAATCACAGGATAGAATAGCATGCATAATTATGCATGAGAAAAGGATGACTTCTCTCTCTCCCTAACATTTTGCCCACATTTGCTAGAACAATGTGAACCTCTCGCACCATTTTAAATCAGACTGTGATGGCACGCACACACAGAAGCAGACTCACATATGCACGTACACACACATACAGCCAAACATGCACACGCATGCACACACACATGCACACAGGCTCTCTCACACACACAAATACACAGACACATGCAGAAACACACACACACACATGCACGTACACACAAACACACATATATGCATGCATACATACATACACAGACACAGACAGTCTTTCACACACACACACAGGCTCTCTAACACATGCACACTAACACACCCTTCTGTAAATAAGCTGCTGTCTGAGGCATGGAGATGAGTACTCAGAAAGGGCTGCAGGTATGTCCTCATTGGACAGCAAGTGATCCTTAATAGAAATGAGTTTACAGAATAGTTATAAATCAGGAGTCCCCTTTACAGATCAGAGGAGATCCTGTCATAGTCCTAATTGTTAATGGTTCTCACAATAGTTAATTAAGGAACAAGTGTTTGTTATCGCGTAAATGAATGTGAGTGTGTGTATATTGTAGTATGTGAGATTAATGACTATGTTTGTATGTATATATAAATGTATGTGTCTGTCTGTGGGTATGTTTGCATGAGTATATGCAAGAGTAGTGTGCGTGTGTGTGTGTGTGCGCGTGTGCATGCAAGTAGACAGTTCAGTTCCATCAGTACTGGCACCTAACATCTGTCTCTCCTTCAGTCCTAACCTGGGGGGCATCTGTTAGGGCTGGGACAAATGTCAATTTCCCCTCTTCCTTCTGTCTATCTAGTCTCTCTCTCAGCATCTGGATCGACTCAGATGTGTGGTGGAGGGCACCCACTTCTGGGCTCTCCCAATCTCCCCTTTACTCGGACACACATTCACCCGCAAAGACGAGCTCAGTTCTCTACTGAAAATATTTTCTCAGACCTAAATTTCCCCCCTTTTTCAGGGCTGCGGTCCAGGGACAAAAACAGGACTGTCTGTCCAGTCTGCTAATGAAAAACTGCAAGCTCTACCACCATGATGGGCCTGCCCTTTTTTGTTTGCTCTTGGTTTAAGATACACTGGTTTTATTCAGAGGGTCATTAAGCACTGGGGGGTAATATGAGATCAGCGGGTCAGTCTATGTTTTAATTGGGTCTCAGCATCGGCCTGATGGTGAGGCTCAAATGTAATTAGGAACTAATGAAGAAAAACACTCCGGGAGCGGATGCGGTGCACTCCGTATATGACACCCTCAGCCTCTGAGTGACAGAGTAAATAACAGTAATGGATGTTAAACACTGATAAGCAGAAGAGAGTGGGACCACTGAACATGAACCTTACATGTTGCGTGTGCATGTACACAACAGTGAGCTGACTTCTTTAAGCTGCAACATGTGTTTTTTCAATAGAGAACCTCTATACACACGCATGCACACACGCACACACACACAGGCACACATGGACAGAGGTGGCCGGATTCTGCAGGTTGAGTTAACAGGCAAAAGAAATAAGATGACGGCTTGAAGGCCAAGATCAACTGTCCATCAGGTGACCTTGCCTCGTTCTGCACTTCCCCTTCTCCTGGTATTACGATGGAAGGATACGGCTCTCAAAACAAAAGACACAAAGCGCTGCAATGACCTCGGTGTATCTGATTACACTGGAACTCTCCCCTCGAGAAACTCTGCCCTTAGCAATTAAAACACGCCCGCATCGAAGATCACCGGCGTCTTGGGAGGTCCATGAAAACACTCTGTAACGGGCCGGTAGAGGAATCAGCGCACGTGCTTCAACATTTCAGCCTAACATTATTAAACAGTGTTTTAAAGGCTGTTTGCCCTTCTGGGGGGAACAAGGGCAGAAACTCAAACGTTACGCAGCAGAGAAAATCCCTTCCCCCACCGAAACTCGTGCCCCATGCGGGCCACTTCCTGTGTGGACAGGAAGTATGGTGAAAGACTAGTGCATTGGTAGGCGGCTGATGTAGAGGACAGACTTGACCCCTTCTATGGGGATTCTGGGCCAGATAAAGAGATACTCCCCCACTGATTGATTTTGTATACTGAGAATTCACCAAATTCTTTTAAAATTCTAATAAAATTCTTTTTATTGCTTCTGGAACTAAATGTAGATTTATGGGTTATTTATGGGTTAAATGGAACCCATCGCTGTTTCCTCTTCTTGTTCTGCTTGGGACCGGATTGGCTGGCTGGCTGCTTCTCTTTGTTTGTTTTCTGAAGCTCTGGCTGCAAATGGAGAGGAAGGAGAGGAATGCATATGCTGTCTTGGTCAGACAGTGATTCACAAAAACACTGATCATGTCGTACTTACCCAGTGCTCAGCTGTCTGGGGAGTGGCAGGTGACGGGCTGCATGGAATCTGAAAAGCAAAATCATTGAGAGGCTTACAGGGAGACACACAAACAGTGTATTCACGCAGTGTTGTGGGTGGTGTTAATGCAAATAAAACAAGTGAAACAAGTCAACCTCTGCAACAACCCAAAACCTCAGCAAATGCTTAACTTACAGGAATATGCTCCTACAAGGCACAAGAGGTAAATGTAAAAGGTGTGTGGGGAGTAGCCATGTGCTAGTACTGGATGGACTTTCTCACCAGGATCTGGTCGGAATGCTGCCTCTGAACTCTGGGAATTATGGCTGCCTTCCTTGCCCATTCCCTACCAGCTGGTTTCCTGCAAAATGGAGAGGACAGGGGTTGAGTTATACAAAACAGAAAGCACCTGACTACCACCAAACAGTTTTCAGGAGTTAAGGAATTACAACATAAGGACACAGTCCATGGCATGTTTGCCTGGTGTAAATGCAGTTCTGATTATCTTTGATCAATTAAGTTTGTATTTTTTCAGTGTATTTGGTCTCCACTATACTCATTTATGTAATTGCAAGCAAAATTACAATACCATTTAGAAGATTAGCGTATTTATAACACTGTGTGTGTAGAAAGCCCATCTTTCCCTTCAAAGTATCTTGACTGGTACTTACTGCTGTGGAGTGTGATCATTGTGCTGGTTCATCTGCGCGGTGTCAATCTCCTTGCTTTCCTGATCACACTTTTCCACCTCTACTTCCAACATCTTCATTTGCTCTAGACCACAAATGGCCACAACTCAGACATAGGAATTTTCAAATGAATGGATGATAAGAAATATATAGTGAGTATAAAGTACCTTCCAGCTCCTCCCTGTGCAGCTGTTCAGTCGGCAGCTGGTCCTCATACAGGTGCTTCTCCTCATCAAATTCGGCGAGAATATTCTTCAGCTGTGCCAGAAAATAATTACCTGATTCTCAACTGTTCACTTCATAGCATCAAGACATTGTACAGCTATCTGATGTGAGAGAATACAAAACTGACCAATACATTTTATCAATCATCCTGAAAAAAAAAGAACTATGGCATCTGTAGTATGTGAAGGTGTTGTCTATAATTGTGTGAAATACAAATTTTAAATACATTTTAATCTGTTCAAAAATGGCACTGAGTTAAAATTAGTATCTACCCTTGGACCAAAAGAGGACAGAGTTTCAGATAAGCTCACCATTTCTTCTTTCTCCGTGTTGTCTGCTCCGTTGCGTCTCTGCTTGATCTGAGGATTGTGAACAATTGAGTGATTACAGAAGGCAAAAATGAATGTGCCCATTGGTCACAGTGCTATTTCTGAACACTTTCAGTAATTTTACAATCCAGACTTACTGATTTATCCAGGGCATTTCCAGGTGTTTTGACATAAACTTCTAGAAGTGAACAGACAACAATGCAGGATCAACATATTGCAAGGATCTCAAGAGAAAATCAGCTGAATGCAATATGGGCAGGCCTACCAGTTAAGGCGTGTAATACAACACTACACTGGAAGGCAGTTTATCTGATAGTTGTGTGCAGTCGCCTCTCATACAATTAGAGGGAAACAACTAAAATACTTCAGAACAGCACTTAAATGTTAAAAGCAATACTCTGAGAGACTGAATGAGTGACAGTAACCTGGTTTATATGTTTTGACAGATTTTGTGTAAATAGGAATAGTACTCTAAGTACCAAACTTAACAGAATGGAGTGGGTGTCTTGGGCTTTTGATGGATATGGTGATGGGGTATCTGAGGATATGGGAGAGGTGATACAATGAATTGCATTTAAATTACTTTAAACATTCATCAAAAGACTGAATTTCACTAACAAAACAGAGCCCACAAAACAGGAAGATTGAAGGGTAGGGGATGAAGGGTATTCAGGGTATCATGTGACTGTTGCAGCAGGGTAAATGCCATAGTGTGCAGGGGGTCACCTCTCTCAACAGGCTTCAGATTGTTGGGGCAGCCACGCGAGGCTTGCGTGAACCTTCCCTCAAATTTTGCCAGCTCATCCCCGACATCCGCCAGCCTGGGAATTGAAAAAAAGAATGCTTCAGCCAACCCCAATAGTAATCTCAGCAATTCAGTCCAACAAACAAGATGTAAACCATTATTAGAGGCGAGACCACTGAACACACTGTCACCATCTTAGCTGATGAAAACAAGCTACCAATTGACAGCCATTTGACAGTTAATACATAATCAGTCTGGGACAGATACCCATGATGATGCTCAACATAACTTTATATAACTGGCCTTTGGTGCCTACTGAACTCACTTCCTACGAAGGGTGGAGGCTTCTGTCTGGGCCTCTGTCATTGTCCTTTCACATTCACAGGCAGTTGGCTGGAGGAAAGACATATAATGAGCACTCTGTCTTCATTAAAACATTACATCCCAATACAACAAAACTTCCTTTTTTGAATAGTGACTATTTCCTTCTTACCCAGTTCTGCTGGGCCATTTGCTCCATCTCTGCCATCTGAGGACAGACAGGTAACAATTGGTACAAGTTCAGAAACAGCTCTGATTCGCACAACTCAGATGAACCCTAAAAGCACTGCCCAGTGGTTTGTTCAGGAAGCTCAAGTCCACTGGACACACCAAAACAACTAGTGTAGTGAATGTAGCAGTAGTGTGTACTCTGTATTGTGTGGTAATGCTACACATGAAGTACATAACAGTGCATTGCATGAATAAGAATCACTGAAATTTAGTTGATGTTTACAACATCTGGGAGGTTCCACTTATAGTAACATTATGGAATACCACTGTACTGAACAAGTGTGGGTTTTGTAGGGGAGTGTGCTGTATTACTGCTGGAGGAGCTGACTCACTTTGGCCTTGAGGGCAGCCTCAGCCTTCTTGTTTTTTGCCTTAATTTCTTCGACCCTCTCATAATCCACAGCTCTGTCCTTGGGCCTCACGGTAGTTCCCTCTTCTGCCTCCCCCTCAGCCAATTTTCTACAATACAGACAGCCCAGGGTCTTTGAGCCTCTACTATACAAGTCATTATTTCCAGATCCTGCAGTTTTAATGCATTCTACTCCATAGTCACACAAGGGAAAATACAGCTCTCCACCAACAAAAGGTTCGAGTGATTTATGAAATTACAACAAGCATGTGATCAACGGCAAATCGTCCTACTTGATTTAATAATATTTCATAAAAGAATCTTACACTTTCTTCTTAACCAAATTTGAGGTTCTCTGTCTAAATGGTGTCAGTGTAACTAGAATATCAATAATGCAAAGATCCTGCATTTTAATTCTCCGCCCATGTGCCATGTGTGCATATAGCACGTCTTTCCCATAACAGTGTCTGGATCGATACTTACTGCCACAGAGTGTTCCTTTTCAGCTGGCACACTGTCTTTGCCATCTGAAGCTCCATTTGCAGATTCTTGATCTGGCTTCTGGCTTCATTCTCAGTGTCTACAGAGGCAGAGCCTCTTTGAAGGATTTTGGTTTGCTCTACAGCACAAATAGTGACAGTGGTGAACTCCAACGAAATTTACATGTTAATTGATGACAATAAGGACTCTCTGTGCAACGTACCTTCCAGTGGCTGCCTCTGTCCATGGTTAGACTGCAGCTCGTTGTGGTAGCGGTCTCTCTCTCTCTCAACCACAGAGAGAGTCGTCTGCATCTGTTTCAGAAAACACACGACTGAATCTCAACTGGTCACAATATACATTACGCACATTTGGTATGAAAGTAGACAACAAATATCTTAAGATATATCAATTATCTCTTGAAGCATATGGAGGTATACAAACAGCTGTACAAACCAACCTTTACAGATAGTCTTTGCTGGATAGCACATTGTATTCAACCTGTAATTTTTGTTTCTGTTTGTGAAATTATGAAACATTGAATTAAATGCGTCTACTGCTTATGAAAAGGGACAGCTTTACTAAAAACTCACCATTTTGACTCTTTTCAAAGTCCTCTGGAAGTACTTGACAGATTCCTTCATGAAATACAAAACGTAATAAATGTAAAATATTTGAAACTGAGTGGCTTACTATTTCTTCTGAGGACAAGACCATTCTGAGTATAATTAAGATATAGCTGTATCAAAATGTTGGGGCCTTATTGACAGTGTTTTTAAAGATAGAGAGTTTGTCTGTTTCATGCTAAATTTATGCTTTCATTTCAGTTCACCTGCATATTCAGTTTGCACACTACACTCATTGTCATATTCAGGCCATTTCAGGCTCTTACCTTGAGTTCTTCATTTTCTTTCACAGTTGACAGCACCAATGTTTGAGCTGCTGCCAGTCTGTCATCATGTTCAACGATCTATAATGGGCAAGCACCAGATATATCAGAATTGAAGGTGTTCCCAGGGGCCACCATTACAAAAGAAACTCTAAGACTTGGCTTGTAAGAAGAGAGTGCTGTATTATTAGAGGATGGTTTGCTCACCTGGGTCTTGTAGGAGTGCTCATGTTTCTGCTGCTCCTCCTTCACAGCCTGAATTGTTCTTTTACAGGCCCTGAATTCTTCCTTCATGGCGCTGAAGGAAGAATCCTCCTCACGGCGCTGGTTCTGATACTGACTCAGCTTCCTGTCGCACAGAGTACAAGAGGAGTTAGTCTTCCACTAATGCGCAAGTCATTATTGTCATAACTGCTGTAGTTTTGAAGTTATATAAGATGTAATACACCACTTATCCGCCAAAAATTTTCAACTTATCAGTGAAATTTATCAGTTAAACTTTACACTTCAGTTTGTCTTATTTGTAAGTACATTTTTATGTCCGCTGTATTGCATAGATTAAACTGCAGCCACATGTGCAGTAACTTTAGCACCCTGACCAACACCTGTGTCTGTCGCTTTCATTTGCACAGAAAGCTTTTCACACTGAGAGTATCTTGCTTAGTGCTTACTGCCGCATGGCGTTCTGTTTCTCCCGCCGAATGCTGTTCACAGCGTTCAGTTTTTGCAGGATCCTGTCACCGTGGAGCCCCTTGCTCTTCCCCTCCATCTCCACTTCATCCTTCAGGGTGTCCAGTTTTTGAGTTGTATTCTCAAATTTCGTCCACAGGATCTTTACAAAGTCCTTTTAGACATTTTAAATAGTGTAAAAACGAGTATTCGTATGCAAAGCAGTTAGTCCTCGAAGCCCTCCGAGAGGCAATAGCTAGGCTAATAACATTGCCTTACGGTAGTTTAAAGAGACGTTTTTATCAGACTATAAACGGGCTTCGCGAGCTGACGAGAGAGAATGATTTTAAAACGACCTGGTGGCCTAAACATACACAGCACAGTTTTAGTATTCCAGAACTGATGAATAGCACTAAATGCAACATTAAAGCAAGCCAGTCCCTTTAAAGTGTACCCATCTGGGGCTTCTTACTATGTTCTCCGTTGTCATGCACTCTCAAAAGCTTGTTGTGATACGGTACTCTGTGAGCACAGTCCTTAAGGCTATAGCTTGTAGCCGTGTTTTCGCAGTAGTGTGGGATATTGGATAGGGTTATGCAAGATATAGACCTACCAAGCATACGAATATTCTATGACGCCGTATACGAAACATACGACGTCACAGAAGGCCGCAATGAGCGGGAAAACCCAGGCGTCCCTTCTTGGAGGAGAACTCGACAATGTACGATCAGCCCCTACAACATAGCCTATGCATTTGGAACTAAGCGAAGCATTTTGTATGAATTTACCATATTCTCAGGGAGAAAATGCTTAAGTGCATTTGGCACCGTCCTGTCAATTAGGATCAAATTTTGATCCTAACTATATGTGCACACCCAGTACCCGAATTGGAATGAAAAAGGTGCCAGTGCTATCAGATGACGATTCGATGGATAGATAGATAGATAGATAGATAGATAGATGGATAGATAGATAGGTTTAATTTGTGGTTACTGGACGCCACAAAACACACGACCAAGCTAACAAAACGCAGGTGAAACAGATTAAGTTAGATAATGCACAAACACGAAGACAGGGCGGCAGGAGCGCAACTACCCAATTTTAGTTACATGCAAAACCCTATTTAGTGCCCCTTAAATGTCGCAGTGTTTGAACGAAATGCACATTTGACATCCCAGCTACAGTGAACAGGGCTTCTGTGTTATCGACTCATGTAGGTCTAAAATACTGATTTATGAATCACAGTTTACTGTGGCACATACTCCATATTTAACACTTCGGAGTTAATTCAAAGTTAACGTTTATGTTGATCTGTCCTATCTAGATGAGATACCCCAATAGTAAAGTTAGCCAACATCATGTAGCGGCTAACTGCTCAAGTATATAGCTAGTTAACCAGCTACCAACCTAACCATCTAACTAGTTATCTAGCTACCAGACCTTGCCGTTGGGCAAACGGTCCAGCAATTATTAGGCTACGCTAGGTAGCTAGCTACGTAAATCTATGCCCTGCCCTCAAGAGAATTCTTAATGTTACCTAACTCTTTTCAGACGTCTGGTTTTGCGTAAGCCATTAAACTATTAACTACTAAACGTTTTCGCATTTAAATTTCTCTGTTTCCATGCTGCTTCTTCCTTTTTCTGTTTTGGGCGCCACTCCAGAGCTTTTTTGTTCTCCATTTTGCGTTTTCTCCTCCCATGTGAATACACTGTAGGCGAGCGATCTTTGGCGATGATGGAATTCTGCTTTGGTGGCTGGGTAACCCGCAATACTCGCGACCACTCCTTAATTAATGCCCACAACCGATATCGCTCTGCGCTGGTCAATACGAATAAAACAGTATTATTGAATCGATTTTCATCAAAAGGACTTGCAAGTGTTACAACGGTCGTATTTCGCGCTTATTAATTTAACTTTTCTTTCGGCTGTTTATAGTCGGATTTGGCGCCCCCCTTCTGTGGGGCCCCGATGTATTGAAAATGCTGTATACCCCCTTTTTGCACCTCTGGTTACAGCCCTAAGTGGGTTTACTGGCGTTTCTAAAGAATCTACAGATGAAACAGGAAGATGCTGTGGGGACCTGCCCGAAAGGTTCGCCCAAAACAGGAAATCCCTTTCAACATATGGTCTTGTGCTTCAGATCAGCTGGGAATGGACCTAGTGTGTGGTGTGAACCCTAAAACCCAGGCGGGGTTCATCTGCCGTTGCTGTTTCTTCTCTTCTCTTCTCTTCTCTTCTCTTCTCTTCTCTTCTCTTCTCTTCTCTTCTATTCTCTTCTCTTCTCTCTCTCTACCCCTCCCTCTCTTTCTCTTGCCCACTCTCCACTTTCTCTCACTCTCTCTTGCTCTCTCTCCCTACCTTCCTCTCTCTCTCCCCACCCACCCCTCTCTCTCTTTCCCTCTTTGTTTCTCTGTCTCCCTCTCCCGCACTCTCCCCCATTCTCTCTTTCTGTTTCTTTCTCTCTCTTTTTAATTCTGCCTCTGCAAAAAGGTCTGAAAGAAAACACAGGTAATGTGCAGGGGAGATGTCCTCCACATTGTTTCCGTTATTCCTCGTCTGTCCTTTTGTACGCGGGCTGCATTATTAAAGAAGGGCCCCTTGATAAAGATGATCGCAGAGAAAGAAAACATTAAGGATTTTTCCTCCTGCCAGAGAAATGTCAGGCCGATGCGTCATCGCAGCCCCTCCAGGTCCCGGGTGGGTGGCTGTTTGCGGCGTTTCAGGAGGAAGTAGAAGGTCAGGGGCGCTCTCGTTGGCCGTGTGTTTGGAAGCGCGTGAGGGCTGGGCCGTGGCCGTGTGTGCCGCCAGCTCCCGCCCCTCTCTATTTTTAGCAGTCGAGCTGGACGAACCTCGCACAGACCTCAGATCTCAGACCCTGTAATGACAAGCCTCTCCACGCAGCGAGGAACAGCGGGGAAGAGCGGATAGGTGAAAGGGCGTGGGGCCCCGCCTTGGAAAGTGGGGTGGCTATAGCACAGTGGGTGGGTCCGCCGGTGTGAGCGGCGCATGCCTAGATGCTTCTCGGGCTTTCCGGTTAAGGGCTGTTTACACTCAATGGCATAAAAATAGACCCAGCACATTACTCACAAATGGCACCCTCGAGCCCGTAATGAAACGGCCATCGTGACGTCCGCCGCACTGAGGCGGGTGCCGTTTTGCGGCGGCCACCGTGACGTTAAACAGCTTTTAAGTGATCACAATGGCCCCTCTCAGGGGGTGTCTCGTATGCAATGCTGTTTTTAACCGTTCTCGCTGCAAAGTGAGTGACGAGGGAGGCTCCTCAGGGATGGGGAGTATCTCTCGATTATCTTATGGTCAGCTGGTACCCTCATTTAAATCACATAGGAAGTGGAGTGACCCCCCGCGCAGCAGCCCACCGGGAGATAAGGGGCTCAGGGGGTTGCGTTCAGAGCCCCTGCAGTCCCTTCCCTTCCTGTTATCCCCACCTTATCAAACAGCTCCGGCAGCTGCCAGCAAAGAGAAACAACCGGAATGCAAACAACTGACTTTGGGAAACACAATACCACAAAACCACATGTTGGGTGACTACCAGCAGCTTGATAGACAGGAAATGAAACTATGAGTAAACTGTTACAGTAATAGGAGTGACCCCCCCCCCAGCCCATAAAAAAGGACCCCACACATTTCCACACTCCACTATGAGCTACAGCTGAGGGAAATAATTTGTTGGAAATGAGCTGGAGAAGTATCTGTGCCGGTAGCCGTGCAAACCACTCGGAGTGAACAGAATCCTTACAGAGGAGCTGGTGTGCCCATCTCTGTGTGCAAACAAATCTTCATCAGGTCCCATTATAACAGTGTCAAGGCTAGACATGCAAAAGATCAAAGTATAACATATTACGTGCATACTCTTATCCAGAGTGACTTCCATCACAATAGAACATAAGTGTATCCATTCAATTTATAATGAGCAACAGTTTCAGGCCAGGCTCACAACACTCCAAGACCAACACTATTCAAGCCCTACCACAAGTTAACTTGTGCACTCTGACAAAAGCCAAGTACACTACGATACAACAGTCCCTTGAACACATTATAATACACTGTAATACTACACATAAAATTAACATCAAATGCAAGAAGTAGTGGTGTTAGGGGTGGGGACAGAAGTGGAACCGTGATGCAGTCTGAAGAGGTGGGTCTTCAGTCTGTGTCGGAATATGGCCAGTGATTCAAGATCCCTGAAACTGACCGTTTCATCTGCTGAAAATGACAGGGAGCTCACAGTGGAACAGTTTGAAGTTGTTCTACCACGGACAGTGGTGAGCATGTCTGCCATTGTTCCCTTTCCTCACTGCTCTCAAGCACCCTGTGATTTGTCAGGTGCTTGTGAGTTATTCTGATGATGTCAGTGCCTATCCTCCAATCGGCACCCGCTTCTCTATGGTGCGCTGTGTGATCTGTAGTTTTTATAAGTGGCCATTGGCTGGATGCGAGTGAACCGGAGGACTTCATTCATCTTGCTTTAGTGTTCCTGCAGTCCTGTAGTGGTTTTCATGGTGAGATGAGCCTAATACACAATTGGTAGGTCCAAACAGAGTTACATCAGGGGAAAATAGCATAAAAACAAACAGCCCACAACCCCAAATGCTGCCAAAATCAATTTGTGAAAAGATGAACGGAAGTATTTATAACCCCACCACTCCCTGCAGAAGCAACTCACAGTCTTTTTCTCTCTGCCAAATGGTGTCACATAGTGATGTTATCACCCACCACTAGAGGGCAGAAGTGAGCAGCCCATGCTGTGACACTGTGCGTGCATGACAGCATTACAGTTAAAGGAACTGACCAAACTGCCATGTGTAATTACTGCCGAAGATCCCTGCCAAAGGGCCCGAGGCTAGCTGGAGGACTAATGAAGATTCCAGCAGAGATCTATGAGACAGAGTGCCGCAGTAGCTTTCACAGAGCAGCCTCAGTGTATGAACTTATATGGGTATTTTTTAGTAAATTAGGACTGTGGTACGACAGCTCAGTGATGCCTTAAGTTTTCCACGCTATGTGGGAAAGTGAAATATCCACTTAGCTCACGGCGCTGCTCAAAAAAATGGTCACAGACGTTGCACTGCCTGACAGAGTTTAAATTGCCTAACTTTCTTTGTTGGACCCCATTACAACCCCATGGAACAGTGCCATAAAGAGTGGACATCCACCTTTTTGAGGAACACGCATAGAATACATAAGCACTTGTCTGTGAAGGAATGAGATGTGACAGGCAGACCAGCACCCCTGTAACTGGCAGGATGGAACCCAAAACAATCCGACTATGGCCTTTAATACTTAACATGGTTGTGCTAATCTTATCTGGGACACTATCTCCTCCTTCACATTAGCTGACAGGTACAGAGCAGTCCCACGATGCCAGTGCCACTTCATTAAGGATATTAGCAGCTGTGAGGGCTGTCTTGCCCAGAGTCCCAGAAACTGCCCACCCTCTCCAGCAATGAGATTTAGGAGGTGCAGAGTCATGGCACAGTGTTGACCCCCCAATGGGGGCTCAGGTCTGCTGGTTAGCACAGGTGACGTGGGGTCCATTCACTGTGGCACCACAGCTACCCCCAACACACAGCCCAGCTGACCAGCACAAACATGCTGGGCTCATTCACTGTCAGGACTGCGGCTTCTTAGCCTGGTTTGTTTTTGTTCTCCATGTGCTTTTGTTTACCGTTTTTCCCTCTGTTCCAGCCCTGCCCTGCCCTCCGCCCTGTCTCCGCCCACCTGATTACCTGTCTCCACCTGCCTGCCTGCACACCTGCATCCCATCTGCATCATCTACCTTGCCCTATATATTCCCCGTTTGCTTTGTTTATCTTCGCTAGTTTGTCAGTTTGTCTGCTTGCTACAAGCCGTTTTTCTCCTGTTCTGCCTGCCTGCCTGCCTGCCTGCCTGCCTGCCTGCCTGCCTGCATGCCTGCCTGCCTGCCTGCCTGCCTGCCTGTTTTTGCTGACCTTTGCCTGTTCCTCTCGACCACGGTTTTTTGCTGTGCCTTTCTGGATTGTTGACCTCGCCTGTTTTTTTGACCTCGTGCTCTGGACTTCGATTTGGAATTAATAAACTCGCTTGTGCATCCTGCCATCCAGTCTGCGCCTGAGTCCCTGCCTGAGCCTTGACATTCACACTGTCAAGTGAAGCAGGGTGCCATTTGCAAATGTGACCACAGCAGTCAGAAACACTCTGTGCCAGACACTTTTTCATCTCTATCACTGTCACTCCTATGAGCTCACAGAATCTCTATCTCTCTGTCTCTTTCTCTCTCACACACACACAAGCACACACACCTCCCACACCTCATATCTCATTAACTTTTCACAGGAGGAACAATATAAAAAAATGATGGAGTCTATTGGTGACAGAGTGCTGGGGTAAATTAATATGACACCCTCTGTGAGTGGATATCCGGTCCTCTGCCATCCGACAGGCATGCGTCTGAATGCTTGAAAGCTTTATAAATAGTTAACAAGTGTTTGGGAACAAACAAGCAACGCCCTGACTTGGCGCTTAACGGGGCCTATCAAGGAGGAGCCCTGGCACCTCCATTACTCATCCCGAGCCATCAAGCGAAAGACCCATCACCAAGGCAGGGCTGGATGACTGAGGCAGCCAATATGAATCTTATGTATTTATTTCCTTACTTTTGCCACTGTCAGAGAAAGAGTATGGGAAGTAAACACTGTCCAACCATGCCAACCAGCATCTGATCTTGTCTCCATTCAGCAATGAGACTGTATAACCCATCCTCACACTCCCCAGTCTTTCAGGCATGCTGTACTTAAAGAGACTGCCCACTCTGTTCGGTGTGGGAGGGAAGCACAATTAATCCTCAGACTGATGAGATTTGGTAGGCTAAAGCTCTGATTAGAAAGTTGCAGACCATGTTGTGCATTTTCTGCCCAGTTTTTGGTTCTGTTTCACTCTACTCTGAAATCACTATGGTAAAAGTTTGTTTGCAGCTAAACAATACAATTTTCCATTTTCAATGTCAATTACCCCATTAGAGAGGGATGCTAAAATGCAGCTATGTGTTTCTTTTTTTGGTTTGGTAGTTATTGATAGTGTTGAGCCTTGCATTTAACCTTGGACCTGCCATGGACATACACAAAACCGTGCCAACCTGCATCAGGGGGGAAATCAGGATGTTGGACATTCCTTCCCACTAATATTAACAAGATCTGTTCATATGTCAGCTGTCCCCTGAGGGTAATGCTGCTGGCACAGTGCCGCCTCATATGTCAAAGTAAGTTTTTACTCTTTCATGTTGTCAACTAAATCACAAATATCCTGTACACAACTGAGTATGACTTCACAGGGACTCTAATGTATGAGCATGGGATCTTGATGGACTAATGCAGCATTTCCCAAACCTCTCCTGGTGGACCCCTTGTCCTGCATGTTTTAGATCTCTCCCTGCTCCAACACAGCTGATTCAAATGATCAACTCATTATGAACTCCTGAAGCTGCTTAATAACAAACTGATCATTTAAATCTGTTTCTTATTAAGCAAACTGATTTAAATGACCGGTTTGTATTCAGCCCTGGAATGTTGGGATTGGCCCATGTGAGCAGACGCATTGTTGGTCCATATAGGTGAACCTGCCCGGGGGAGGCAGAGCTTGGCCTCAGCCTTGGCCTCAGCCTACTGATGCCCCTTCTCCACTGCAGAACCAGGACTACACTGGCTCACTAATACTGCTTTTCCACTGTAGAGCTGGAACCAGGCTGGCTCACTAATACTGCCTTTCCTCTGTAGAGCTGGAACCAGATTGGCTCACTTTTGTCAGGTTGAGGTTAATTCCCGTTCATGCCAAATGCCAACCCAGGTATTACAAGCACTGTCCTGCTGTAGTTTGAGTTTCAGAAGGAGTCGACAATATCTATAACTATGATGTTTCCATTTATAAATGAAATGGAATGAAATGAATATGGTGGTGATAAAAATGACAGAGAAAAAGGAGCAGGCTACCATCACAGCAGGCAACATCAGGCAGATGGAATCAATACCGGCTCTAATTCGTTTGTGGAAACCTCAGCCATGGCCTGCAGGTGCATGCTGGGAAGTCCTCTCATTCGGAGCAGATGTCAGGACTGTGTGCGGCTGCCTGTGCTGCAGCTCTGGCTGTGGGTAATTCAGTTGAGAAGCAGTTGTGCTGTACTGGAGTCAGTCAAACAAGTCATATTAAAAGCCTGCCTTCTGAGGCAACTACCAGCTCTTCTTAGGAGATGCAGACAGATCACTGCATAAATTCCTGTGGGAGAGAGAGACGAAGGAACAGAGGATGAAAGATGGTGTGTGCATGACAGAGCGAGAAAGAGAGAGAGAGCGGGAGGGAGGGAGAGGGAGAGATTATAAATTAGATTGTAATTCTAATAAGAATACAAAGTAAATCACAAGTCAACATTGTCATTGTTTTTGCTATGTGCCATTATTGATTGTGTTTGTTTCCATTTTCTATGTGCTTTGGCAATGCAATACAGTGTTTGTCATGCCAATAAAGCTCATTTGAACTGAATCAAAAGCATTGTCTATGGTTTTTTAACATACTGTACATGTTATTAAATATGCTTTGGTAATACAAATAAAAAATCCATTATTTTATTATACATTTTTGTCATTTAGCAGACACTCTTATCCAGATCAACTTACATAGCAGGTTACAGTTTTTATCCATTTATACAGCTGGATATTTACTGAGGCAATTGCCCCAGCGGGGAATCGAACCAGCAATCTTACGGTAATAAGTCCTGCTCATTACCACTATTTCACACTGCAACATTCTTATGGCGATAAAGTAAGGTCCTTTGAATAAAAATGACTCAAACTGAGAAAGAGGGGGAGAGAGCAGATTATTATTGCATGTTGCTGGGAGAAAGCCAGTCCAACACTGGCAAAACATCATTGTGAGGTGTTTTTTTTTTCTCACACAGACACGCAGCCCACGAAAGACCTCTGGGCTAAATCGCTTAGTCAGTCGGGTATTTGCGAAGCTGCCAGCTATCAGGAGCCATGCTTTGCCTGTAGATATTACAGCACATGCAGAGTCCAGGGACCCAGGTGTGGAGAGGAGACAGAGAGCTCACACACAGGGCATGAGGTGTAAACCGCTGAGGTCCAGGGCAGAGTGAACATGGTATGGCCTGCTCGTGTCGGACGTGAGCTAAAGCACGGCGTCTTCGCTCTAAGCAAGAACAGACGCGCTGGTCAAGACTGCAAACAGAGGCCGCTCCCTCCCCGATTCCCGCCCACCTTCCTCTGCTGTCGGCTGCCAAGTTTCCTCCCCTGCAGTGTTTGCCCTCCGCTAAGACTGCAGGCAGATGCCTACCGGCGTAGCGGGCGGAGTCCCATCGCTCCCTCCTCCAGAGGGCCGCCCACGCCTCCCGCTACCCGCTTGCCACCAGCAGCCATGGGAACACTGCCTCTCGTGGAGCATTAGAAGGTTGATGCAAATTTGCATCCCATCATGCATCTCATGCTGACGCCAATTTGGCAAAAAAAAGACAACGTGTGTTATCCACCTGCGGTAACCTGTCACTGGATATTCAATTTGGTCCTCGATAACAAGTCGTTTAATTGCTAATTAAAGCACATTTTCATCACCACTTAAAACTATTCAGAGTGACGTTAGCGGGCTAATGGAAATGCAGCAAGACAGAGATGAGTTTCCCCTTCAGTGGAATCCCGGCGAACGCGGTGAATTAGGATAGGAGTGCTTTTAAATTGGATGGCCAAAAAAACTCCCCCCAAAATAAACCTGAAGCTCTGCAGCAGACCACTGAACACCTGTAACCAAATCTCAGATGCCTCTCTCTGCCACCATGTTATCACAGCTGGGTCCAGTCCTGTCTGAATGACACCAGTGTTCTCCCCAAAGTCTGCGTGCTCCGCCCGAGCACCCCCTGACCTCCGACCCTTCACCAGACGGGCGTCCCGTGGCGGACTGCACACGACCCTTCGAATTAAAGCAGTGTGGAGCCAATCTACCTACCCAGTTCAGTAAGTAATCTCAGAAGCCAGGCACGGTCAAGCAACCAGGTTTTATCCCAGTGGTTGCAGTGTTCTTCACAACGGCATTGTGACGGACCGCTGTGACACCGAGAAATTAAACGCAGCTGTGATTGCGGGGTAAAATTGAAATGATGGAATCCAATTAGAGCTGAGATTTGCTTTCGGCATTTCTCCTGGTGTTGTTTAATTTATTGCTTTTGTGTTTGAGGCAGTGAGGGAAATTAATAGCATCGCCCTCCCGTATGAAACCCCACAGGAGCATCACACTCGGACTGCTGCTAAATTGCATTCCGGAGTCCGGTTTTCAATCATTAGGAAGTCATACATAACCACCTCAACGCACTGTCGAGGCCCAGGGATATTTGTTGCGCTTAAGTAATTCGAACGCTCCAGAACGTGATGAATGGAATCCTCCCTCCAGCGCAAACGGAGCAAGATTATGAAAACCTTTTGAGGCATAACCACCTCCCAGCGCTCGCCGTGGCTTGTCGGTGACGGCATCCATCATGTCCAAGGCTCTCGGATGTGACACGGCAGATGGCAGCTTTTGCACAAGGCAGGCAGGTCAGCTGGGGCCTCCACCAAAAGGGTCTTAGCTCAGTCCGTGATTCTCACAGAGTGGGAAAAATGCTAAAGCACTGCATTTCCATGCGACGTAATGAGCCCACATCTTTCAAAGCAATTTGATCGCTTTATTGTATATCATTTGCCAGATCAACACCAGACTGCTGCACATAACACATGGTATTATCTACAGCAAAATCCTACTCCAGTCAGCTGCTTTCAAGCAGTGTCCAATCTGCACAGGTCAGCATCACATTCATTTCTGTGGCAAGTATACTGGCCAGCCAACTCTTCAACCATTTTTCAGTGGTAGGGTTTGCAGTTTCAGTCTACAGTTTCCTTGAGGTCTATATAACAGAACTAAACAACTTAATGCCTGCTTCTGTGAAGGAGAAAACTGGATACTGTTTGCTTGACTTTAGACATGATATTACTGGTATTCCAACTTGTAAAAGTGTCAGCACTTTACAAATATCTTGCAGAATGAAATAATGTTTTGTCTCATGTTGCTGTAGACCATAATGATAGTGTCTAATTCTTTGTGATTTAAATTGCCTAGAAATCCTGTTGTCTCCCAGTAAAATTGCATGTGGTCACATGTGGTCCGATGCCTTCTATATATGTAATTTGTATGGCATACGAATTGTCTCATGTAATGTTGACATATTTTCCACCCACTACAAGCTAAGCTGTCACAGAGACAGTCATTAGTGTTCCTGCTCACCAGATCCTCCAGTACATCTAGTGAGAAATGGCAGTCACTGCATTATCGGAGTCTTCATCAGAATGCAGGATGCATGTTAAGCAATATGAAGCATGGATATTCCACAGTTCTTCCTGAACGGATATCCAACTCTGTGTGCTTAACACCCAGGAGACAGTGTGAGAAAGAGAGAGAAGGAGAAAGGGAGGGAGAGTGAAGAGGGAATGATTTCTGATGTGTGGCTTTTTGTTCCTGTCAGTGAAGTCACTTACACTGCAGCTATAATGGGATTTTCATGCATGTGAAGCACATTAAATATGTCCCTCACAGAGAAGACGAGAGAAAACAGCCAGAAGGTACTCATACTTCACAGACAAAAGGAGAATTGGAGAGAGAAAGAGAGATGGGAGGAGACAAAAACCCCTGAGAGATCTGCCAGAAGACACTGATAATCTAGACACAAAACTAAAGTAGTTGATGGGAGCAATTTGCAAGGAACCATTGAGCAAAATAAACTACGTTGGGATGACACTACCAGAGCGCAAAATGATGTAACATGAACAAAAGAAGTTCAGCAAACCCCTTTGTATTTAAGGCAAGGGCCCCTTTTTAAGAAAAAAAAGTGTGACAGATTATATATTACATATTAGGTTCTTTTTGTTTTTTTATGGGGGTGGCGGTGGTGTTGCGTGTCCTTTGCTGGCAGCCATGAGCAGCCCATTGTCCTTTTCACAGATAAGCCCCCTGTCAGGCCCGGGACAGACAGGAATGCTACACTCCTCTGAAGCAGGTTTGTCCGGCACCAGGCCGAGACAAAGGGCTGCATTGACAGCAGGACCCGGGCATTATGGGAGAGAGACCTTGGAGCTGCGCGAGAGACGAAAACAGCGGCGAGTGCCAGGAGCTCGTTACGCGTTATGAAGAAATAAAGCCTCACACATCTACATGTTATTGAGGCCTTGAAGAGGGAGATGAGCCCTCCCCATGCCACCCCCGCGAGGATGAAAAGCAGAAAGGCGCCGCTTTCTCTGAGATATCCGTACAAGGCGGCCGCAGAGCTTGGATCAGGTCGAAGGCCTGGTGGACTCCTACGGAGCCACATTGGTGCCAAAAAGAACTGAATCTGTGTTTCACAACCTAACTTATGGGAGTGTATGAGCTGAATCTGAAACAGATAAAATTCGGTTGTAAGACTGTTAAACACGATTTCTCCCGACGGTGGTGATACGTCCCGCTGTGTGCCTGGGGGGGGGGGTGGGGGTGGGGGACGGGGGTGTGACAACGGGCCCACGGCACCCAGGCAACATCCAGCTGACCTCTGCCGTAGACCGTGCATCACGTGGGTCTCCGTTGGCATGGCAACCGTTTGTGAGTCAGACTCACCCTCGCTCACTTGTTTTTATGAGATTGGAAAGATGGGGGGGGCGATGGGGAGGTTGGGGCTGATCCAGAGAAGCTCTCAGAGGCACAATGTGATTGCTGAGAGATAGGTGGACACGTGGCCTCAATCGATCAATGGTAAAGGACGTGTGTCACGACTCGCAGAGTAATTCATCTGAGAAAATTCATTTTTCATAATTAAGAGCAGTGGGAGGGCAAGACTATCTTGAATGGGAACACAGAGGAACACCGTAAATATATCCTTTTGAGGTACGCGAGGAAGGTTATTTGAGTCACAACAGCACATGATCACAGGTGACAAATATGTTTACTGCCACTGTTCTGTCCATGACCTCCAAGCATAAAGTGAATGAAACTGTGGGGGCAATGGAGAATCATTTTCACATCATTGATACAAAATGCTCAGATGCACAGGGTACTGCACACAGTATTATCTGCTGGACAACTGAACAAAGAACACTATGTGCTATCTGTCAGCAGTTAACAAACACAGGTGCACACAGGGGCAGGGATGCACAGACACACACAAACACAAACACACTCACTCACACACACACACACACACACACACACACACACACACACACACACACACACACACACTCTCACACACACACACACACACGAGTAGGCACACACACACACACACCTTTTCTTGCTTGGTGGCTAAAAAAAATCACAGGACAAACGTCCTTGTTTATGAGCCATCAGGCTGAGAGAGAAATATTTTTTTAATCAGAAAAAATGTATTACATCCTCCAAGAAGAAAGGAAGAAGACTTAAGCTTACAACGCCCTCACTGATGAGCAAAAAAATCCCGGCATGCACAAAGAAAACCAGATCTGTGCCATTTCACACGAACGAAAAATCTGATTGAGGCTGATTCTTTTTGATACCCATATTTAGTGGGATATCAGTAGAAAGGATACAATAACAAACAACCATAAAGGCTTACAACAAGACTCCCTATAAGAGGAGCTGTGAAAACCTCAGGACAGGACAGGCCACATTAGAGATTAGTGAGAGGGTTGGCTTGTTCAACACGCTACCTCTGTGCCCTGACACAGTAACGCGGAGAGCGCAAGGATGGGCGCCAGGAGAAACGAAACCCAAACCTAGACTCTAAACACACGGGAAACTCCGGCCTGAACTGCGGTGTAGCGGCATCTCTCTCTCTGCTCTAACACAGCAGTTATTACTGCGCTTCCACCCGCAAACGACCGCCGCTCCCCGCGCCCTCTCCTCGCAGCGAGTGCCCCGTTTAAAAGGTCACGGAGCCGCGACTGAGACGCGCTCCTAAATCAGGCAGCAGCCAGCGAAAAATGTGAAAACATGCCACGCTAACAACCGCGGCCCCACTGAGCCGGGCTGAGCATGATTGAAACTGAGCGAAAAATAAAATAAACATCCGCTACTTCCCATGCCGAGAGAGTGAGGACTGTTTCAGCAGCTGAGCACTGTGATTTCTAAGCCTCTTTCTCCATGGAGTGCACAGCTCTGTTGATTGAGGCGGCTTTTTTTTTTAATTTCACAAATCATCCATGCACAATCAAAGCAAATCCTTATAGCTGTGGCGGCAAGGCAGTATTTGTATTCGTGTTATTCCGGAGTATTTGCTCGGGAACCGGAGCCAGTAGGCTTTGGGTTTGAATCCTGGATGTGTGTTGCGAGGCAAGGGCTGCAGTGAGTCTCTAGCTGTGAAAATTGATGATATGCAAAATTTAAAAGACTTCATGCTCACCGCAGAAAAGGGAGTCTGCTAAGCTTAATTGCAATCCAAACTAATGGCAGGATGGCTGCCACAGCCGAAAGGCAGTTCAATGATGTTCAGGAGCTGGGGGGCTCTGAGAGGTACAGTTATGCTCATCTTCACCTCTTCCACAGGGTTCGTCAAAAGGAGACACATGGGGGCGGGGGTGGGGGTGAGGTGCATGAGGGTTCTTTTGGAGAAGCCCCAGGGTCAGAGAACAGGGTTTGGCTGGGGCTGGGGAAAACAGCTCTAGCTGCACATCTGCCCAGAGGTGGGGTATGATTCTCGGGGCTTCCAGGTCTCACCCCATTCTCGATCAAGGGGATTGCAGCAAAGACCTGGGCTGAACTGATCCAGAGATACACACACCATCCCATCCATGAAATCCGGCCTCGGGATGTCAGTGCTCAGGCACTTTAATGGCTGCATTTTGCAAAACTTCCTGAACACGATAGGCATCCCTTGGAGGAGTTTGCTGCCGTACTTCAGTGACATCGTTCAGAAAGTGAGATTGAATGCGCTATAGCCACTCAGAATTTCTCAGAGCGGTACCTGCACTTTGTGCGCACCGTCTCACTGAGTCAAACCGGAATCCTGGCTCTTCTTCTAGGTGGCACACTTTCACAGAGGTAACACAGAGAGGTAACGGTGCGGTTTCACGCACCCTTTAGCCCATGTTAGCGCAGTGCTTCTAGCGATGACAACACCGCGGTTAGACATTTCCACAACAAGGAAAAATGAGCCGTTCACACCGACCACTGGAGTCTGGCCTGGTGGCCATGCTGCAATTTGCAGGGGCGCAGATGAGGATCCTTCAACTACAACGCATTCAATCTCACTTTCTCAAAGTGTCAGGGAGGTACGGTTGCAGCGTCTGGGTGAAGCCACCTCAGAGGGATGGCCAAGCAGTGCAATCCAAGTGTTGAACGCCCCCCACCGTGTCTGGCAACTTTTTCAAAAGGCAGCCATTAAAATTATTGCCAGACTCCTTTCGCAAAGAAAAATGGGTATGTTGCTAAGTCAAAATTCAAGAGCTGATAAGGAGCCTGAATCATGTCCACGTCAAAACAAAATTCTCAGAGCATTTCTAGTTTCATCTGTTAAAGATGGACGAACATGGCTGCTTGAGCGCTCTGGCTGTAACCACTCCAGCTGCTGTAAGTGCTACAGCACAACATTTCAGTGGCTGTGTAATGCACCAAAGCTACAGTATGACCTTTGAACTCATGAGAATGACCCAGCTGTCTTTCTTCTGTGGCCTAAGCAGCAGGACTGTACAGACAAAGGGGAGGCATGTCAACACTAGCACATCAAAAGTATGTTGTACTTCCAAGCCATTTTGCCTACTGAACAGAGGGCCAGATTAATATCCACAAACACGCACAGAACACACACACACACAGACACACACACAAGGACTTTCCAAACCCATCTGATGTGTGAAAAACCGCCCCGCACATGCGCCAAACCACTTAGCCTCATTGATCCAGGCCGCGGACAGGCGACCAGTAAGGAATCCTCTCACTCCTGCTAAATCGAGCAGAGCAAACTATAACGAGGGCCCAGAGCAAACAGAGCTAATTTGTAACTCTGCCCAGCAGCCATGCCAGCAGGCTGGAGGGACATGTGGTCCTCCCCCACACCAATTACAGGGCACTTACTGTACGACTCCTCACTGGGGAAACAACATTTAGTAGTTTACCATGAGTATCATTTAAGTTGTACCTACTCGGAGCTTGGAATTAGTTTAAGAGGTTATAGAAAAGTATAACACATTTCATAACAAATCCAGAGAAAGGTTTCAGACGGGTGCAAGGTACCAAGCGCACCCTGAGTCTGATTTATGAACGCCTGGCACATCCAACCACGCACTTTCCCAGGGTTTCATTTTCTCGTAGCACTTCCCCAGAGTGCCTTCCCGCTGCTGATGGTTAGATTGCTACCTGCCCGAGCGGCGCCGCAAATCACCAGGTTTCATTTCAGGGACTCTTATTAATGTCCCCCTTCCTCCCCGCCAGCTCTCTCCAGGCGAGGGGCCAGGCCCTATGAGGTCGGCCTATTTAAGGTAACCGCCGGAGCATCGATTCTACATCCCAGCTGATAAACAGCCGTGTCAGGCACGCGATCTGTGCTCTTTCCCGGGCTACCCTGAAAACCGTGAAGGGAGATGTGGGTGACCGTTACCTGTTGAATCCCCTCTCATCTCATGTCCTCGAGGTGAACGGGCAGCCATTGATTATTCACCTGAATGCGCTGCCCGGTCCACCCAGCGAATCTGCTCTGCTGTCACCATTAACCCCTTCGTTCCATGAGGCGCAAGAGCATTGCTTTATGCCCCTGTTGAACATGCTAATGAGTAAATAAAGCTGAAGGCCTGGTGCTTTCCCATTAGCCCCCTGGTTAACATCAGCCGGGGGGAGATTTACTGCGCTGCGCTCTGGGCATGACGGCTGCTGCACCTTTAATTTGAGTATTTATTACTCCACCGCTTTGGCAATACCAGTCACGTCCCGGGGGGACCGCCAGGCTGCGGCTGAGGAAACCCGTACCATGATGAATAATATAAATGTATATAATAACCTTCTGGAGCCCTGACTCCACAACACCCTTTCAGTCCTGAATTGCCCCTGAGAAAGCCGAGAGGGGCGTTGTCGATAGGTCGTACAGCTCAGAGTGGAGGAAGGCTTTGGGAGGAATCGCTGGCACTGACCCAGAGTCAGAGCTGTGCATCAAACTGCAGTCTGTGGTCAGAGACAGCCTGACACAGGTGCACACAGGACAGAGAGAAGGAAGTTGAAGTGGTGCATCTGTGTGTGTGAGTGTGAGCGTGTGTGTATGTATTTATGTGTGTGTGTGTGTGTATGTGTATGTGTGTGTGTATGTGGGTGAATGTGTGTGCTTGTATGTATGTGTGTATGTGTGTGAATGTGTGTGTGTGTGTGTGTGTGTATGCATGTATGTGTATGTATATGTGTGTGTGTGTGTGTGCGCGTGTGTGTATGTGTGTGTGTGTATATGAGTATGTGTGTGTGTGTGTATATGAGTGTGTGTGTCTGTGTGTATGTATGTGTATATGTGTGTGTGTGTGTGTGTGTGTGTGCGTGCGTGTGTGTGTGTGTGTGCGTGTGCGTGTGCGTGTGCATGTGAGTGTGTGTAGTCTCTTTTCAGCTATATCAGGGCTTTAACTCTCGCCATCCAATCGAGGCACAATTATAACCTCCATCTGTTCCACTGCATCTCCACAAATCCCTGCGGATTGAGAGGCGAGCGCAGCTTCATTTTTTAATGCGCTGAGATTATCTCATCGGCCGCTCGCTCCGGCCGCTCACTCTGAGCTGCAGATGGGGGTGGGGGGGGGGGGGGTCGCACCACTGCTCTCTTGTGAGGGGTTCATCGCTGTGGTCATGGGTGGGGACCCTGTCTGTCTTGCTCGTTCTCTGTCCCTCTCGCCATGACACATTACCAGTGTCAGACTGGTCATCTCTCAGCGGCACCCGATAATCCATTCTCTCTGTCACACTCTCTCTCTCTCTCTCTCTCCCTCTTACTCTCCCTCCCTCCCTCTACTTCCCCTCCCTCTCACTTTCTCTCCTCGCCCAGATTGCACGTGCATGTGGTAAACAGCTTGCTGTTTTTCTCTTTGCACCTCTGTGCTGCTGCTACCCCTGGTAAGGCTGGGGGCAGCATTTGCTCGCCCCACTAGCACGGTTCCCATTCCAGGATCCTCGCGGCACAAACACCCCCTGCTCATGGGAGCGCTTTCCAGAAGTCTCAGCCAACCCCTAGTGTGAAGAGCCATTCAGGAGAGCCCAGGTATTGAGGCCGTACCCCGTTTTTCCAGGAAATGTAAATTGAATCCAGGGGAAACATTTGTACAAAACCTGCTGATTAATTTCATTTACCCCAATGCCTTTCACGCTTAAACAGACACATCGACTCGGAGGCTGATTACCGATGCGGAACTGAAGGACGCTGCCGCGCCGTCTCGGCCTAAATCGCTTAAACGAGCTTTGCTCGGCACTAAGAATTTGCCAAACTTCCTTTGCCAAACAGGCCATTGTTTTCTCGGGGTGATTATGTTTTTCTGCTTGGCAGCGAGCAGCAGGGATTTGCTTATTTTTCCTCCATTTTCTCGGTTCATGTTCGTTTCGGCGCGCTAGCTTGTCTTGGCAGAGGGGGAGAGGGGGCCCGAAAGCGGCACGCTGCGAACCTCCTGTCAGCGTTTCGCTCTGTGCGCGGAGCGAACTGCGGTGGGGACGCAAGAGCAGGGCTGAAAGACAGACAGTCCCAACCAATGTAGCCTTTCTCCCCCCTGGCTAACTGATCCATTGCCAAACTGCTCCGGTCATCAACTTGCTTGCATTATTTATGACCAGTGCTTATAGGCATTGAATAAGGTCTCCAGGCTTATGCCAACAGAGAAGCCCACGGCCACACGTCACATTAGAGAGGAGAAGGGGGTTTGTGACGCCATGGTGGTTCCATGGGGGTGACCGTGGGGCTTAAAGACAGTCGACTGGGATTCCAGGCTTGGCCCTTGGCCTGTTTTGATCGGGGGAGGATTTGGGGGGGAGTGTTGTGGTGGATTGAGGGATGTGGCTTCACGCTGATCAGCAAGGGAGGACTGGAGGAAGAGGGAAAACACTGAATGTGGCTAGAGAGCTACGAGCGTAAACATGGGGCGTGACAGCCCATCCCTACCAAACACTGGCCACATCCCGCCTACACGCCGTCACACAGCTTGCGATGTTTGCATTTCCTTTTTTTACAGGAGAATTTATCAGAAATGATCCAGACATAAGGAGAAGAAAATGATACGAATGAAATGAAATGACGTGTGATTCCTCAGAGTTGGGGTGGACACATGCAATGGGGGGTAAATTAATGCCATATGAGTGGTCTCACATTACTTGCGCAGGAGTTTGAAACCATATGGGCTTCAGGAACAAAGAATTATACACAATTAATCCTGGCCTGCGATTTTGGCCAAGAGAAATTGTTCAGGTTTGTCCGGAAGGTACAAAAGTTGACGCTACACCCGTTTTGTCGGCCCCTGATGTCACAGTAGGTCAGAGAAGAGAATCATGGGATGGGTGTGTTTTTTCTTCGCCCCTACACTTTCCATTGGTTGAAAAAATCTGACAGGGATAAACATTCCCTGACTCCTGTGTTAAGCTCGGAGTGTTCTGAAAATGAACACATTTTCTCTTCCATCACAAACAGAAAGGTGATGAAAATCTCAAACCCTCCCTTCTTTCAAGGGGAAACCTGAACGTGAACAAGTAAACAAAGGAAATTAATCATGATGTTAATCATACCTGACCATTCAATTATTATCGGTACAGAAACCAGACGCCCAATCGAAAAACGTTCCCTCACAGATCAGTGGGAACATTTTTCAGACTCTAGAATCAGGTCAGACGCAACAGTGTTGAAGACTCAAATATGGTAGATCCTTGCACAGCTTCAAGTCCTGTGTGCTCTGTAGGATGGCCCACTAACCCCACAGTCTCTGTGGAGGCATGTACCTGGCTCAGGGGTACAACATGAGAGGAATGTGAACCAACGACCTCGGGGTCAAGAGTCCCGTCCCCCGACGGCCATCTGCCGCCGGCGGGCATGCCGAAATGATGATGACTGAGAGCCCAGCGAGGGGAGTGTGTGTGCACCCCCCCTCGTGAACAGAGGAGATGCAGAACCCTGAATATGGGCACAGGAAGAAGAGTGTCGTGTGTCTCTTTGGATGAGCAGTGAGTGACATGGAGTGATGAGCTCCAGGTTCTGAGTTCTGACAGAGTGACGTCGGCGATTCCATTACGGAGGCGGGAGCTTTGCCCATTTCGCGCTTAAAGAGACCTCAGCCGGCCGATAACCCCGCGTTCTGGAGGAACCTGGATCGGCTGTCGGCAGCAAACCGCTGCAGGGAGCCAACATCCTTTCACCACCTCTCCTGAGCTTGTGAACTTTTGACTGGAGCCTGATGTCAGTCCAGCTCTACAAATAAGACCATTGCGTAGCCCCCACATGCTGGTGGCACTCTTTTAAGACTCAGAAACTGTTTTGCCATAAATTCTAGCTCTAGTGAAGATTAGATAGGTCAAGATGCATTAGGGCAGCGTTTCCCAAACCTCTCCTGGAGGACCACTTGTCCTGCATGTTTTAGATCTCTCCCTGCTCCACCACAGCTGATTTAAATGATCAGTTTGTTATTAAGCAGCTTCAGGAGTTCATAACGAGTTGATCATTTGAATCAGCTGTGTTGGAGCAGGGAGAGATCTAAAACATGCAGGACAAGTGGTCCTCCCGGAGAGGTTTGGGAGACGCTGCATTAGGATAAAGAGATCGGGAAAGCTGCTGTTTGGCTTGACAATGGCACATTGTGTCTATACATATGACTCAGGAATACAGCATTTTTCATACTAGGTTACTAAGATTCAGACCACTATGAGATGTGGAAACCTGTTCTAGACTGATCCACAACAGGTCCACACAGCCAAAGTAATCTCTCGGGCCAACACCTATCTGATCGTTTATGGAACAAGAACATTCTGTGAGAGCTAAAATGACTACGACCAAGAAGATTCTGTAAGGGCTGAGATCCCATCAGCCAACCAGAAATGCAAGGGGTTTAATTTGAAAATCACATTTTGTGCTCTAAAAGGCAACGTGCTGGCTGGAGCTCAAAACCAATAGAGATTGGTAATCTACCGGCGAGGGGGAGCACTGATCGTTTCACGGCTTCCCGACCGCAAAACAAAATATCCTACAATAACAGGTCGGGTTTGTTTTCCCCTTCTGAAAGTAACTCGAGCGCTTTCACCTTCAGCCGGGGTCCCTTCATCAAGAGCGCGAGGCTTCCTACCCGGGAGAAGAAAAAAACAAAAAAACGAAAACAGGAGACTCTGTCTCGATCAGAATCGGCCGTGCCCCTCCGAGGAACCTCGGATTTGAACGGAGAAACAAGCGTATTAATTCCAAGCCGAAGACGGGACACGATAAGAGAGGAAGGCAAACACGGCGTTCTGCTGAACCTGCAAGTGCTCCTGTTTTCGTTGCCGCGGAAAGCTCCTCACAGGTCTCCTCAATGGGTTTATTTAGGCTGAGGAAGGAAACACTATGCGCTATTGCCCTCTTTTCCCTCATGTTCCAGTGCGCCCTTTTAAAGTTATGACAGTGATTTCTGCTTCATTTCTGGTTCACACAATACGCCTGCAATTCACAGACTTTAATTTTCTGTTTTTTTACAGTTCAGCTTTGTGTGTGTTCACAGTGATACCACATTACCTTGGAGGACTTTTAGGTTAGACGACTAAAGAACAGTATTTATGCATTTAGACTCTCATGCTCTTCAGAGAGCTTTATGTAAACATTCTGGTACAGTAAGTGTAAATTGTAAATCCCAGAAGAGTAGCAAAGCACTGCTGATATGTGTATCACAGGCAAACGTGAGCCCCACTGGATCAGTTGTACAAATACCATAGCAATTCCTGCGGGATCCAATCCCCCCCCATCCTCACCCCCTCAGAACAAAACAACTTAAATTTAGCAGCTGTGAAGTATTTCACTGAACATGCAGCATCAAAGGTGGAACTTGGACAGGGGTTGGGGGCATAGGGGGGCGGAGCGGTGAGGGCGCAAGACCATAAAGCAAATGGATATGAATGTATTGCCTTTGCCAGAAAAATGTTCCCAAACTAACATTCCTGCCGGGAGTGGGAAAGGGGCAGAGTGGGGTGGGGGGGGTCAGACTTCTGGCGATGCGGACCTCCAAAAACGAGCCCTGCCAGGGCCCGCTGACGTCTCCGCGGGATTTTTTAAAGCGGAATGCCGTGTTTTCTCGGGTGTCACAGGTGACTGTGAACATCAAGGACTTCAAAGCAGGAAAAGAAACAATGAGCCGAAGGGTTTATTGTATTATGACATAAGGTGTAATCTGTTTCAGCCATCGGCAGTGGGAGGGGGTACAGTATTGATCGCGGCAGGGGGGGTTAAGGATAATAAGGTAAGAGGGGTGAGCCGGGGCCAATGTAAGCACTGCCCTGAGGGGAGCTCGCAGGGCCTCCCAGTGGTGGGCAGAGAGACTTCTGATGTATACTGTTTCTGTTTGCACACCTTTTCGTGCACAAAGTACGTTCGGAATGCCGAGTTTCCCAGCTCTACCAAAACTGTGCTCGTTTGGTGGAACAATGCCCCCCTGCTGGTCGCGCAAATGTTACAGCGTTTCAAAGGCGGCGATGTGTATCTACTTCTAAAAATAATGAGGCCAAACCTGAGCTGTGCTAGGCCTGGTCTCTCTCCACCTTTTCCCATCGGAGACTGTCCTCCTCTGGTGCAGAGAGGAAAAACAGCCCGTCTCAGAGCCGCGCGTCAGAGAGCCGCAAGCAGGTCGAAGCGATGAATCATACCCTCGGCGGCACTAACTCTTTCATACACGCGAGGACAGGCAGGGCAGGAGACCGTGTGTAACGAGACCACCTCCCTCTCTCAGCCCGAGCGATATTTCCCCCCGCCCGATGACGGAGGCTGCCCCAGAGACCCTCCCGCTCCTGATGGAGACCTAGCAGCGGCTGTCTCAGCAAATTCATGTAAATAACGGCATCCATCGCTCCCTTGACTGCCAGCCCCCGGCAACACAAACATATTATTCAGGGAGCAGTGGCGAAGCCGTTTCTCTGAAAACACGGGGAAGAGTTACACTCTCACTCCCCAGCTCCGGGCTGAGGAGAGGGGGGCGCGGGTTTGTTGTGAAATACTGCTTTTATGGCTTCTCTTCCTCGCCTGCACCTCACTGACATTCATCAACACGCAAGCTGGGGGCTGCAGGTCAAAGCAATTAGATTAAAATGTAACGAGTCGGGGGAGTAAACCAAGAGTCATGGCGCCCCCCGCCTCCCAAGGGTTGCTACTGTCGAGAGCTCCCAGCCTCTCACACCATTCCAAGACCCCCACCCCCACCCCGCCCCACCACACCACAGCCACAAAGGCTACACCGTCACACCTTTCACCTCGTTCTGTTCCTCGCTACCCCCTCCCCTCCCCCCACCAAGCTCCAGGACAGAATGTTTTCTAGGCCAGGACTGAGCCTTTGGGAAAGCGTTGTGCCCGGCTGTTGACCTGTCAGGCTGCTGGAGACGAGAGGGCCGGTCTGGTACTCTGTGCAGATAAAGTGCTCCTTGACCTCGAGTCTTTCCAATGACTGTGCTGTACTGCGGGGTGAAACTTGCATTCCACTTCAGGGAGATCCTCACCTGCAACATCCGTCTCCAACTTTTCACCCGCTGCCCTTCATAATATTTTCTTTGAAAGAATATATACATATATGTGTGCTTGTATGCGTGTGTGTTGCGTGCGTATATAGACACACAAATTATTGAGTCCCTCTTCCTCCACCTCCACTGATGTGTTCTGATTCAAAATGGCTCCTGTGACTTATCCCCACCCCTTCACTGTAAAATGTATTGAGGTCCTTAAAAAGGGCTATATAAACATAATCCATTACCGTTATATACATATGTTTTGTTTTTGCAAACCAATTTGGATTGTTCCAACCCAAACATTAGTTAAAACAATGTAAAGCCCAAGAAAAACAGAAGTTGATGTTTCCTGGAAGCGTTTTTTTTTGGTCTCCTAAAATGTAAAACGGCCAGTAATATCTCCGGGCGTGTACAAGGAAATTCACAGACGGGTCAAAGATGGGGTTTCATACCAGAGCCACGTACAAACAGACGTAGCACATGTCCGACCCGCCACGCAGAGGACCTCGATCCAACGCCTTAGCTGGACCACAGCTCGGACAATCCACGCGGGATCAGTGCGCCGCTTCTGAAATCGCACTGAAATGAGAAGCGAAAAACAAAAGCACAACAAAAACAAGAAATTAGGCTACCGCAAGCTGGCCGCCCGCCGAGAGTCAGCAAAAGTATTTACAACAGACAGTCCGCCAATGGGATTCCAAAGGAATCGACAGGTGTTTGGAATAAAGCACTCCGAGGTGGGGGAGGCGCCATGCTTAACTGAAGTCCTTGAGAGGTGGGAAGAGACACGATTTGAAAAAACAGCTAATCCTCCACAGACTGTGCTCTCCCAGACGTATAAATCATATAATTAAACCCGATACGTACGCTATTTCACTTCGACATAATACTCTGACACAAAGACCGGTGGCATAATTTCTCAAGCGTACGTGGCTCTCAGGCCGAGACCCGTCTGAAACAGTATACAAGCCGGGACCGCTCGCTTACCTGCATTACCACATCAATCACGAACTTGCTTCTCGTTTCTGGGGTGTACATGTTACCGCTGGCGACCTGCAATTGACCCCATTTTGACCGTGACAGCCGCGTGCCCAATCGATCAGTTCTCCATATCTCGTGTGACACCAGAAAGGGAAAAAAATATATCAACCGCCTAGTCGTTTCGCAATTTATTTGTTAAGCACAATATTTTTTCCCAGGACAGGTTACCCAGCACTGAGAAGCAAGGAGTGTGATTTGAAACGGACGTGCTGGCCAGTAAAGGGTTACTGGAATTAACAAAAGGGTTTCATTCTCTACATTTTTTTAATCACGCCAACCTTCACACTGAAGGAACATTCATGTGCTGTTGTTGTGAGCTTCACTGCTGGGACAGACTCATTTCAATGAGTGTTCACTGATAGGATTTCAACCCCCATCAAAAGAAATTCTTGACAAGTCTAATTCAATTTGGCCGATGTTCCCAAAACTGGATCTGAGTCACTTCCTCTCTGCGCTTCGAGCACTGCCACGCCACAGCAAAGGGAGTAGGGGGTCTGTTGTATCGCATAGTTCTGACATGACTCCAGCCTGACAGTTATCGACCCCCTCCCTGAAACACACACTACTTCCCAGCACTCGAGTACAAAAAAAAGACACCTTGAGCCGCCCGAGAGAAACACCAAATAAATGAAACTAACGGCATTATCAAAACCCAGGAAAAGGTTTCGTTCGGGGGATGTGGAGGGTGTCAGCTACGAAAAGAACATAAAAACATCATCAATCCGAATGAACTGTCTCAGATGTTGAGGGGAAGGACTCGGCATCCATCTGTTTGCTTTGGTGCTGACTCGGTGTGCCGGCATTTTTCCAAGAGATTTTAAAAAGTGACAGGAAACATTAAAGTGGAGGATCAAAGTGGGGTGAATGTGCTGATTAGGCCTGGTTACTTTGAACTGTAAGCCTTCCATATTCCCATGTCTGGTAATATCGAGATGTTTTATAAATATGGGAGAATACGAAAGGCCTGTTTTGACAGGAGAGGACCTCACAACAATGGCTGGGGTGGCAGGAGGTCGTAACCTGTCAACCAGCAGCCTGGAATATTCCATCTGGACATCTCTCCCCTGTCAATTTACTGTGATCACTGTGCTATCTACAGAGTCCACAGTGACAGTGTGAATATGGTGTGAGAAACCTCCAGCTTCATGAAATTTCTATTTCAATGGCTGCAGACTAATACATTACACACGTGTTTCCAGTTTCCACAACAGGACAATAGGCATTGTTACCGCAGACCCAGCTGGCATCCTCCCTCTCTCCACCACACATAGGTGAGTAGGCCATCTTCTACCATTACAGCATCTTTTAACAGTACAGTGCAACACAGTGGGTGCCATGGTTACCTTTCCCACTCTTCTTAGTTTTTGGCAGCCATTTTGAGAGAGACAGCTGACTGTGTTTTGAGAGTGGTAGAGGGAGTATGAGTACAGAGAGATCTGCTGAGGCCCTCTAACTGATATAAGACACAGAAAACAACATATCATGAACGGTCTTTAAGAATTCACCTGTGGTACAGACAAGTCTCCACCATGCACTTTGGCATAGCTGCACTTTCTCTTTGTGGCCATAGGGGGCAGTGTTTTGAGCAGGATATGCTGATGGCTTTGCAGCACTCTGTAATGGCACATTTTTCTCTGTGCCAAAGGATTGCAGCACTGATGGAAAGTATGTGAATAAATGAAGGCACACTATGAAGGAAGACACACAATGAGAACGCAGTCTGATCTCGGCAGAAGGCTCTTTGAAGTGGAGATTTATGTGTAGTTTTTTGGTAAAATGCCCTCAGACATAAATATTAGCAACGAAAGGCAATGAAAAATATTGACATGGGTTTTCTTTAAAGGGGCTGGAGAGCTTGACTCTGTACAATCTGATGGGATTTAAATTGCATCCAACAAACACAGCAACCCAAATTTGGGATTGGGGTACTCAGCTGTAAATGGGGTGCACCAGTCACTATAAAAAGAATAAAATAAATGATGTCTACTTATCACAGATGGACAGATGCTTGGGGAATAAAATCCATGTCCATTTTTTCCACTTAATATTCCAGTCGTGAGTTTGTTGCCCATTATTTCAGTGGCAGACCGGTCTTTCCTATGGGGTAATTACACACTGTGATATCATAAGAGGATGGGCGTTGGCGCTGCCATGGAAACCTTGCCCTCTGTTGATGGTCTGTTTTTCCCATGGCCTGCTTGTGGGGGAGGTCAGAGGTGAAACTGGGACCGTGATAAATGCCATTGGTCTCAGAGTGAAATTAAACCCCTTAAAAGTTGCTTTAGTGCTGAAAGTCTGTTAACTACCTGGGATTTCTCTCTGGTCTGTTGTCCTGACAGTAAATCTACTGACCGCTGATGAACTTTGTAATGAACTAGGATATCAGATTATAGGCTATGATCTACAGGCTGTGTGAGGATTTGAGGAGACGGTGTAAACTCTCAGTTAACCAGCACGCCATACCTCAGACAGAATAGAGGAAAATCAAATGTGGACATTAAAATGTGAAAACTGAAAAATATCTCCCTATTATTGGACATATGTGAGTCACTCCAGTAATGGGCATAACTTTAGTGGGGGCTAGGAGGGAGATGTCCCCCTCAATGTAATAAAATATCTACACTGTATTGCAGCCTTTACATGAATACTAACCACAGTCATCCCCCCCCCCAAGCCCAATGTTCAGATACAATCTATGCCTCTGACTCCAGCAAACTTCAGCTCCATACACACCTTCTCCAGCTGTGCTGTGTGGCTGACATAAGGGTTAGGGGGTGAAACTCTGCGGCTGGGCTTGCCAGAGAGCAGTGTGATAATATTGGCTGCGTCGATGGGCAGAATCTGTTTACTGGCCCAATGACCCGGCGGTCCCGCCCGCACAGGTGGAACCCAGATGTGAGGTACTGAGTGAGATTAGCAAGAGAGAGGACAAAAGAGAGGGGGATAAGTAGAGAGAGCGTAACAGAGAAGGAGAAGGAGGGCGAGAAACGAATGTTTGGAGGCGGACAGAGTGAAAGACAGTGGGAAGGAAGGAGAGAGATGGCAGAGAGAGAGAAAAGACCATCTGAAAATGAGAGGAGAGAGAGAGAGCGAGTAGAAATAGACCAAGACACAGCGCTGAGGAGCAAATTAGCAAAGGTTAAGAGACAGAGATGAGGTGTGAGACAGCAGAGAGGAGAGAGACGACAAGCATGGCTTCTGTTGTGTGATTAATTTGCACCTGTCCTGCTGCTAAAATATCTGTGCCGAGTTATGGATACAACTCAAATTTGCAGTTCCAGTAATTACACGGGTCATCTCAACACCTCTCATTCCCAAGATCAAGCCCACCAACTCAAACTCTAACCCACCATCCAGATCTAATCCCAAACCTTTATGCAATCTCCACAGAAATCTAACTGTATGTATTTGCATTGCATTTTCATAGCATTTGCTTGCATTTACATGGTACATACAGTAATTAACTATGGTATTACACATATATAAAGCAAGACTCAGCTGTCTCATTGAGTGCACATCAGCAGCAGTTTATCATCATCAAATTAATGTATTGTAAATCATCTCTAGAATCAGCTCTTCACATTCATATCACATGCATGTCTGGTGAAAAGGAATGACCTTTTCAGTGTAATGCTATTCATAAGGCATGATATCTGATACCTTCCCATAAAGAACCAGGAAAGATCCTTTCGCTGTAAAGAAGACAAACTGTGCGGTCTGAGGAACCAGGGGGAGTAGCTGGTGGGTCCTCACAGTCCTCTGAGAGAACACAGTGCCATCTGCTGCCAGGAGGAAAAACAGCACCTTCTATTCTCTTATTAACTGTCTAAATGGTATATGTAAGGGAAGATCACTGTCCATGCTCCGGCACTAAAAGAGGCTATTTTTCAAAGGGAGTGAGAGGAAGAGTCTACATAACACATCAGACAAAAATAACCACAGGCAAATCACAATAAAATATTCAGCCTTGGTATCCAGAAAATGTTCCAGCCAGTAATGTGAATCTAAGCCAGTCCTTTTGGGGTTATTGGTGAGCAGAATACTGTGGAATTAATCAGAGTAGACAGCACACAAGTCTCTGATGCATTCTTTAAAGTCACATGTCTATGCTTTTCATGTTGCAGCACAGAGAAATATTAATCACAAACATTCTGATGAGGGTAATTACTCAGCATGAGAATGAAATACATGATACTACACCTCCTTTTAAAGGTAAGAGACACAAGGCTGTATGCTTTGGCATATCTCAGTGATCTTAAGGTTGTGCTGTGGTGCATTGTGGGTAATTCACCTATTGCGCACGGTTGCATTCAAAAGCCACACTCAAGGCCGTCAGCCTATGTGGGCTTCCCTTGAGAATGAGGTATTATTCCCTTTGATAGGAAAATGAAGCAAGTGCAACAGTACTTTTTCAAGACAAAATTGCATACGATTTCCGTAGATGACAATTCTCCCATCTTTTGTTCTCATTGTTTGCAGGGAACCCAGGATGCAACGTGACTGGCAGGCCAGCGTTCGCTGAGCATTCTTTCAGCATTGCGGCTCCAGCTAACACATTCCAGAACGTCGCAGCAACATTGAGAGAACGTGCTGCGTTGATTGGGGGCATCCCCCTCCAGGCCGTGTGCGGGAATCACCTAACCTCAGGTTTGCGAACTATCGCTGGTTCAACCCTCTGCTTGTGACTGACAGTTTAATTCCCTCTAGTCTCCCTGCGCTGAGAAAGAATGCTTGTATTTTAATTTTTCAATCAACTCCAGCATGACCGTACAGGGAATTGGGAGCTCTGTGGTGTTATTCCAAGAACGCAAGCCCAGTTAAAGAAGTCCAAAACTGAAATCAGTGGCAGGCATGGGTTTAATACATACGCAGCCTCTCATTCACAGACAGCCTTCCATGACTCAACGATAATGCACAGATCACACTGAATTAAATGCTGGTGTTTATTTAAAAGAATATCTGCAAGCATGGATTACAGTTTCATTTTTGTCTGTAGGTGATGATAGACAGTTTTTAGGGATGAGGGAGAAATTGTGAGCAGCAAACTGCCTGATTCACAAATATCTGTTCCCCGCCTTGCTCCATCAATTCTCACAGGCTGCCTGACTCACAGGAAAGGCAAACAAGCACCTGATGACAGGAAATTGTATAACGAGCGCTGTGTTTAATTTAAATGCTGCACCTAGATATTGGTGGGAGCAGCGTTCCGAAAATGGTCCGTTGACACAGACGTCTTTCTGGTGAAACGCGTTTTGCGGCTTTGCTAATCGCCGCTTTCTGGGTCATCCGCACCTCCCCGGCCCCCTCGAAAACAGAGATGAAGAGCTGGTGGTTCCCATGGGAGCGCCGGCCCTTGACCTCCCCGCACCGCACTTGGGGACAGAGCTATTTTCTTAACTCTGCTCTGACTTGGTTCTCAAAACAAGACGCGGGCTTAACATGTGCGCTTGATTTCGCCTCCGTGAGGTGGATTTCATTCAGTCAGAGAGAGGCGGCCCGAACTAGTCCGAGCAGAAAAATATTCCCAGTGCCACACGCAGCCTCTTATGTAAGAAAGGGCCGACGAGGTCTGAACTCGCCCCTTCCTCCTCCTCCCCCCTGCAACCCCCACCCCCACGTTACATGCTTCTGAGTAATATCCCACTTTACTGTTAAGTCCTAACGTCTGTACAGCTGTAATGTGATGGCCAGCTTCCCGTCAGCGCGATTAGGGGCTCGTGTTAAAGAAAACATGATCGCTCTCGTGAGGTCCCTGGACATTCTGAGTCATTCCTACAGTGGGCAGCAGTGTGGTGTAGTGGTAAAGAGCAGGACTCTTAACCAAAAGGTTGCTGGTTTGATTCCTCACTGGGGCCCTGCTGTTGTACCCTTGGGCAAGGTGCTTAACCCACAACTGCCTCAGTATATACCCAGCTGTATAAATGGATAAAAATTGTAACCTATGTAAGTTGCTCTGGATAAGAGCATCTGCTAAATGACAATAATGTAATGTAAACTGAAGAATGAAGAAATAGCCCAGTGCAATCCCAGACGTAGAGGTGTTTCTCTCCCTCTCAGCATCTTTCCCAGAGCTGCCCTGTCATCAGAAATTTCCCCCTCATGTAATTCCAACCCTGAATTCCTTTTTTTAATAAAAGTGTGCCACAGAAAAAGTAGCATCTGTAAATCGCCCTCATAGAGCCCGTCTACCTGGTGCACCCTCACTGGGTCCAAACTCTACCCCCCCGCCCCACTTGCCACTCATTTCATCACTCCAGGGAAATAAAATGTCCTTTCAATCTCTCTGTGACACAAATGTATAATGATAACAGTCAGGTAAACCACTCATTTCTTCAGGGAAATCCACTTGGTGCACTTTAAAGGATATAAAATCATTTGTTATGATGGTAAATAATGAAATCCAGATGTTGACGAATGGGACAATGACTTTCCCACTCCCACAAGCTCACTAACATTGATCACCACAGGGATTTCCTTTAGCTTTTTTCAGCTACAAAAGGAACAAAAAAATGACAAATATTGAATGTCCAAGCTATCATCCAAGATTCCTTTCCCAAAACAGAACTACAGAGAGTTGCAAGGTGTAACTTTGCCGTAAGTCACAAATAATACTTATCTCATCTTTTTTCCCACTCCTATTGCAAACCAGTGACCTTCGGCAGCCTTGTGGTTTCTGCAGTGGATATTTTTTAATCAGCACAGTGCTACATGACCACATGTGTGCTAAAGCAATGACCTCCAAATGACTCACTTTCCTTATCCACTCTTCCCAAAACAATCTCCAGGCCCACGAGGGTCTAGGCAGGGAAGGATCAAGGGCACATCATTTGGATTTAACTCATTTGGAAATGTGTAATGAAGGCAAATACCACATCAGAGGTCAAAGGTCACAAACAGCGGATCGCAATAGGACACTGAGGCCTCATGAAACACAGGGAGGAGTGCTGACATTGACAGACCGTTACAAATCATTCAAAAGCCCCTGTCTCTCCCATCACTACCTTTGTGTATGTAGGTTTTTCTTCTGACTGTGTTTTATTTCAGTACTTGTTCTGATATTTGTTCCTCAGCTACCTCTGACATCAGTTGTACTTCAGATTAAGAATGCTACACAACCATTATTTCAGCACATCAAGTGCTACACCAGAAAAATCTGTCATTATGTTGTTTCTTAGAACTTTCTGCAAAGAACCACATGTAGCATGTCAATACTACTCTACACAAACTATGACTGTTGTTTTCTTTGCTTTGTTGTTTTTTGAGTACTGCTAGAGAAGGTATTCTGGTGTGAAACCCAGCAAAGTGGAGTGATGAAATCTGCACTGTCCTGTTCAAAACCGCACAAGGAGATAGCAAGGGAGAGCGAAAAGACAAACATGACGCAGTCTCTGTTCCAAACTCTCCCCCTGTTTGAATTCCATGCGTGTTAGCCACAGGAGCTCCTTTTCGCAGTTGGTCAGGCGACGCCTGTAGGAGTGTCGCTGATGACCATGCGGAGGAGGCACCTCAATGTGGTGAGAACTCTGGCACCGGACGAGCCGCCCTGAGGACCGGGGCCCTGTTGCTGTGAGATACAAGGGGACGACTGTTCAAATGATAGACACCAAGCGAGAGGGGCGACAGGAGAAAGAGAGAGAGGGGGGATCAAACGAGACGGACAGAGAGGGGAGAGGGGCAAGAGAGAGGGGGAGGCAGAAAGGCCGGGATGGAAAAAGAGTGAGGGGGTGAGCAGGGTGAGGCAGACACAAAGGGAGTGAGAGGAATACAGAGAGGGATTGAGAGACCGAGGTCTGGAGGGCGAGCGACAGATCTTCCCTCAACTGCAACACAAAGACTCCCTCTCATCTGCCTTCAATATGAGAGCTTTTATCACCTGAACGGCTTCTTCCAAGATCTCCCTCCAAGCCTCCCTGCTCCTCTGTTGATTTACGAGTGGGGCACGGCCCCAGATGTTGTCTTCAGCTTCTCCAAAAAAGCACCTCAGGGGTGGTTAAAAGAGAGTCCTGGTATAAGGGGGGTCCCAGCAGCACTTTAAATACACATATGTAAGACTAAAGGCACATATTAACAACTTGGAAGTGCCCTTGACTCAATGGTTTTTCTAACAAAAACAGCTTTTAACAAGCAATAATTCACATCATTCATATTTCAGTTGTAGGCAGGGGTCCAGTCATGGAGTCCTCCTAGCAACAGTAGCAACTAATATTTGTCTCAGTGAGTGGTTACATTTTGATTATGTTCCTTTATCCAGATAAACCAACAATTTTGGGTTGAGAGTCAGAAATTCATGACGTAGTAGGATGCTGGGTACCCTCCAGGACATTTCTCCTCACCAAGAAGGCCACCCACTACCATCCTGGTTAAACATGGCTTTTCAGAGGTGGGAAGCTGATGTTTCTAAAGACGATGCATACACGACCACACACACATAGTGTGCACAGTCACACAGACACACACAGACACACACACCCACAATCACACAGATGCCAGGGCTGCAGAAAGCACCCATCTCTACATTAGTTACAGCACATCCAACCCATGAGGTTTCAGCAGTCTCGGAACACTAAGGGGCACCGCTGTGTGTGAGAGCAACAGCGGCAGATGTGGCCTCATTCTCACTCTTCCCCCACGATCGATCACAGGGGACGTTGTAGCCTGTGGGGGGGGCGGAGGTAGCCCGGCATGCTGGAACACTGTGTTACGGGGAGCGGGCACCAGGGACATCACCCCACTCCACTTTACAAGTGCTCGGAGGCTCTGGGACCGGAGCTAGGGGAAAAAAGAAAACAAGCATTCACTTTTCTATTTTCACAACGCACTAAACGTTAAGGAAATGGAATATCTAACATCTTCGGTAAATCTGCAGGGGTAAGTGATGAAAAGGAACCCCAGACGGGGGCGGGGTGGGGTTGGGGTGGGGTGATGGGAGGGGAGGGGCGCAGCGCTGCGGAGGGCAAGGGGAACAAACACAAATACACAGCGGCGGAACGGGAAAATAAGGCGAACAGAAAATAACGTCTCGATTTAAAAGGCTTAAGCTCACCTCAGGAAATGCCTGCCGGGTTTCGGGAAGAAGGAATGCGGTGTTTTGAGAGCTGGCCGCTGGAACCAACCTGCGCTTGAGGAGGGGGGGGCGTGGGGGGTGGTGGGGGCAGCACGTCGCTGGGAACAAGCGGGATTTCGACATGAGCCCCTGACTAAAACCGTCTGAGAGTTATGCCCCTCACAAAAATGGAATGTGTGGGCTTCCTGAGCCAATGAACATGGCCTCCTGGTGCACCCTGGAGTGCAGACCAACACTAACTATGAGAAAAGGACGCTGTTATTTATGTCCAGAAAACACAGGCTGTTTGGTGCCGTGTGTTCGCAGGCTGACCGCTACTGGGGTCAAGAAAAACATGCTGACAATGACCAATCAGAACTCCGAGTGAGTGACAAAAATTCTAAACCACACCCCCTTCTGATGTCCTTTATTCTGTGCCATTTTTGATTAGAGGCATTCTAAGCCTGTGATCCTCTGCTAAATATGACAATATATAAGATAAGCCTTCTCCCACAGCTCAAACCTGGGTTGGGCTGACTATAGCCAACACAGATGGGGCTCCAGTAATAACCACCCTGCCTGTCATGTGAGTTGGTCAAGACTGCGCATAGCATGAAGCGGTCACCCTTCAACATGCCAGGTTGGCCTCCACCTAAACAATGCAGAGACAGCATAGGCAACAATTTCTGTGTTCACTAATCAATGAAGTACTTCTAAAAAAAACGATCAAAACGAGCGTACATTTTGAGGGTTTGCACAGAGACACTAAAAAAACAAAATACAAGCACTTGGTTTTTAATTGTACAGTTGAACAGACCTCTACAGGAGCAAAATTCCAAACCATGTGGCACACCAGTTCTGCCCTGCTATCACCTTTATATCAGGAAACCGAAGATGTTTGACTTGATATTTTCCTCAGGTTTTTTGAAGATCAGAGTGAAAAAAGCTGCTTCACTGATTCCTGGTGCGTTGATTCTGTTCTCCCAGCACAGACTCCGAGCAGATTCGGTGAGGAATGCGTCAGTCCTGCTCTGAAGGAGAATTCAGCTACAAAGAACAGCTAGCATTGGTTTGCTGGGGGGGGTGTCACTTTGGTGGGAGACAGGTGACAGGCAGGTACAGCCTAAAACAGGGCAGAGGGGCAGGGTGGGAGGGCGCTGGCACCATTCTCATCTGACAGAAAACAAGCCGGCCTAAAAGCAAGCCACCACCCGCTGAGTCAAACCAAAGCAGTCCCGTAAAGGAGTCAGTGAACGCCACAGTAAAGAGGAACATTGGCAGATGGCTCTTTTCTTTTCAGACATGGTTTTGCCCCATTTTGTGACACTTCTTGTGGATGAAAAGCTCAGGAAAGATGTGAGGGCCCGTGACTCATCGTGCTGGCAGTTTCTCGGATGACCGCACTGCACAACAAACGCACACAGCCGTCACTCAGGACTGCTGTCAAGTGTCACCCACTTAACACCTCCAACATCAGAACATACTAACAGAGCACTTTTATATATGTGTGCGTGTAGAGTAAAAGATGTCATAAACATTGTGTGTGTGCATGTGTGTGTGTGTAGGTATAGAATATCACAGAAAAAAATTTCTGTGTAAATTTTTGAAATCTTAATTGCATTGCATCATATTTTTGTTCCTGTTTAATATGAAGTAGGAATAAAAATGGAGACCACTGTATACACACACACACACACACACACACACACACACACACATACCTTTCTTAGTACAAACACCTGAAGAGAGGCCATTTTGAACATACACTAGGAAAAACTGCTCGGTGATGTTGCAGTAAATTAACTGTCTCTGGCACAGCAGTAGTTATATTACATACTATAATGTATAATGGGTCCTGGCGTAAGTTAAAGAATAATATTCCCACAACAGATTTCATCTCCTATTTTTTCATTATTAAAGGTATAAATCAACTCTGGTCCAGAGAACACCCAAAACTCGCCTTAAGGTCAGAATAAGCTCAAGGCACATCTGTTTATTTATTAAAATAAAAATAAGCGACAAAATTACAGCATTAACAGGTGGCTCCATGCATCACTCCCTCACCTAATCTTCTGTTTCCAAAGCTTTTGAAGGGTTACATGTATGAATTGTGCTGATGTTCTTCTGCACAATGCTTGCATAACCCAGCAGTTCCCACACAGGTCATTACCTTGACCAGAAGAAGGACACACTGCTGAGAATTGAGGTCTCGTATGATCTATTTTTGTTATTACAAATCTATTTCTGTAAGTAATAAGCCCCCCGACCGGCTTTTCCTATTTTATCTTCAGTAACATGAAAGGAAGAGAACAAGGGCTGATCCTCTTTCTATACCTTGGCCGATTGAAATGAACGTTCTTTTTTTTGCTACAAATGTGGATTCAATAACTCGGCTCCCAGGAACAAAAACATCTTCGGCAAACAGCGCTGTCAGTCACAGAGGAGCAGCAATGGCCCCCTCACCTCCGCCCCGCCAAAATTGGGGGGTCACATCCTCCGTTTCCCCACGCTGCACTTCAAAAGGATGCAGAGAGGGGAGGTTCCCGTTTGGTAACAGGCCCCGAGGCCGGAGCGGAGGGGTCTTTGGGGGAGGGAGGGTGGACGAGAGCAGCACCCCGGCGGACAGTAACGGCGGCGCGACACCGCGCCCCTCCGAAACCGTACCTCTGCGGTCTCCCCATCTCCCACAACGGAACACGATACTCCCCGGCGCAACATCAAGGGCTGCCGGCGACCTCGCAGGACGGCCAGCTGCGCGTCAATATTAGCTCTGCTAAATAACGCCAGTCAAAAGAAGGGTTAGGGTTTGAAGTTTGCCCTGGACTCAGACCCCCACAATGGAGGCAGGGTGTGTGCGTGTGTCTGTGTGCGTGTGTGTGTGTGTGCGTACAGAATCATAGGCCAACTTCACCTTGGACTCTGATCCTTCCTGATGATTGGACACAATGCTTTCTTTTAGTTGCCAGTGGCAACCGTGATGCAATAACCCAAACAGATGTCTGAATTGCAACCTTACTGGATGCGCATTGTTCTCTTTCTTTGCCAGTCGCTCTGCAAACTGACAAACTATAAAATGGTAAATATTGTTAATACGGTAAATAAATGAATTATGCGACCACGCAAAAAGCTTTCAGGGCATGGCGAGGTCGCACCTAACACTTGCTGCATTGCTTTGAGGAATACTCTCGGACAATGACTGTCTGAACACGGCGCTGACTGTCCACTCCATCGTCCTGGCAACCGTAACTCAAGCGCCTCTATTACAGATACTTCCAGTCCCATTCACTCTGCCCGTCCGCTCAGATGTGTGCTCACTCAAATGGAGGAGAGCAATGGGGAGCTGAGGACAACTGCTCATACTACCCTCCATGGCTGAAAGCTAATGTCATATTAGCGAAAGAGTGAACTGACTGCGAAACTTCAGAGCATAGTAAAGTAATTAAGCTACAGCTGGCCTCACATCACCCAACCCCACCACAACAACAAATGATTCTTAAGGCTGCAAACGTGTAATGGGAATCCACAGGCATCACATAACATCACCCAGAAGGGCTGCACCAGCAAAAGTGATAAACCACAGAAAGAACTGATTCGAGGGAGTGCGAAAAAGAATGTCGAATTTGGTCAAATTAACTTATCGCTGATCTCGCACAGGAATTGCGCAAGAGGGTGTTTCTCTTTATCATGACGTTGGGTTTGTCTGTTTGTTGAAATTACTGAAAAAAATGCAGCGCTAGTAACTTTAAACACCTGCTTAAATGAGTCATGTGATTTCAAATCGCAGTGCAGCAGGATTGAAAGCAGGGCTAAAAATCGCAGTAAGCCAAACGCTATCTACCAAGAGTGCGGTTTGGTGTTGAATGATACGAGTTTATGAGTCTGTGAAACATTTGCAATAACCGCCCCCCTTCCCTCTTCCCCAACCCCGATGGTGCTGACAGCACAGTAATATGATAACCTTATTTCAGAATTAAAGAACCATGGTAGGAATGCAGTGTTACCTTAGCAATACCAGGACAAAATGTGTCATTGTGACTCTAAAGCCAACTATATAGCACACGATATTTATAGATAGCAAATTAGGATCATGTAAATAGCGTATTCATGGATAATACAGTTTGATAGTTACCCTCTGTAACTCCACAAAGACAAAAATTATATAATACTAAACCCAACGAGCTGCTCTCTAGACATTTTTCTTGCATTTTTTCCACCAGCAAATATGAAAGAGGATTCCAGCTGTTACACAGCCCAGGAAAACAATGGCAAGAAGCCCACAGTATAAATCATTCAATTACTTCACCCTCCCTTTAAAGGGTGCCGTCTAATCCCTTTAAACATGCTTAGAGCTGCATAACCACTGTCTGCTGGGTTTCAAACAACCCAGCAAAGCTCCAGACTCCTAACAGGTTAGCGGAGATACAATTTAGGAGGCAACTCCATGCGTGCAGGAGAAGGAATGCTTGGGATATAAATTTAATCCGTGGGTAAGTTACATTTTATTAAATACAGTGTTTTCATATACTAGGCCTGTTTTCTGTGTACCACCCCCCCACACACATGAAACGTTGCGACTTCAAAGAGGTGAGATTTACAGTCATCATGGTTATGCTGCATAAGTGACACCAGGTAAAATCAAAGCTAGCAAACATCACACGATTGACCCTCGCTCCTTACACACACACAAGCACACACATGCACACACGCACACACATGCACATACACACAAGCGCGCGCACACACACACACACACACACACACACACGCACACACGTGCACATACACACAAGCGCACACACACACACACAAGCGCACACACAAGCGCGCGCGCACACACACACACACACACTACTAACACTCCTTATCTTGCTCTTTCTCAATCAATCTAATTGTAATCACACTTCATATTATGGTAATTAGAATCTATCACCATGGAAGCACAGATGAGAGATGTGTTTTTCCCATAAGGCAGGCCCCATATCTTGCTACCAATCTGGAATGGTATCTCCCCATTTTTGGCCAGTGCTGTCAAAATAGAGATGAGCGAATCCAGTAAATCTTTTTGGAAAAAAAAAAAAAAAAACACCTTGACTTCAACAGGCAACACACAGAGGTGCAGATGGGAGGTGGAGTCAAGAGCAAGTAGCTACAGAAGCTTCAAACAGACGTTTATACCTGGCACCGCTCCATAACGTTCCACAACCTGTCAACTGAACTCATCCCAGAATTCACACAGGTAACATAGCCCTTAAACGAAGGTCGAGCAAGTGAACATAGCAAAAGGGCAGCGGCTTCCTAACATGGCGACAGCCATCTTGTCCTGCTGAAAGACCCAGAGAGTAATCAAGCTCCTTATCAGAGATGTGCGCAGCAATGCATTCACCAATCATGCGCGTTTGCATTGTTAGGTCGCCGTTCACAATGCAATGTGTTCGCCACCGCATTGTGCACACAGACTGAAGCGCATGTCTCGCGCACGTGTCTGCAGTGCTGCTGTCACCTCCCTGGAGAGACACGCTTCGCCAAGACGCAGCTTATCTGAGGGGCGTTTTTCGAAGTGGGACACGCACATCGCAAGAGCTGCGGAAATGTTACAAATGTCATCCATTTGCTGGGGAGCTGGGACATCTGTTCAAAGCGGGAACAGAACGGTCCATTCAGATACGATCTTCCTGAAACAAACGGGGGGGAAAAAAAACAAGTGTGAGGGGGGGAACGGCACATCCCAAATCGCCCGGGGGGGCGTAGCTCGTTTCAATCTCATTCAGACCCTCCCCTTCTTGTCCCCCACAAAGCGCCTCAGAATCTCCAAGGGATGCGGCTACTGGCATAACCCGAGGTCAAAGGTCACACTCCCCCCACCCCCAGCAGACCACAGGTGGCCACACCAGGTCAGAGTCAACCAGCTCTTTACGCCTCACACAGCTGCGCACCCCACGCCAGCTTGTGTTAGCGTTTTTGGGGAGACGACCGCAAGCAGAGCCACATGACAGAGAAGACAAAACAAAAGCTAAGCTGTAAACAACAATGAACTTAGGAAACCCAGCACCAGCCAAAGTGGAGCACATTAAATGGAGCAAACTGAAGCGACACAGCTCATATGAACTTTTTTAGTTGTGATTTGTGTACATTTTACACCGAATTTGCACAAATACCTCGCACTAGGTCTATTTATGAAAGGGAATAAGGGGTTATTACTGTGATAAACATCACTACAGACACAAAAGTAAAGGTGAATTGCCAGTCATCTACTCTGGTTATTCCTAACCTATACCTTTAGCATCCCATATGTATGAATGTAACAGAGCATGGAAGGAAGAGGATCATTTAATATGGTACATTTATATTACATTACGTTCATTTAGCAGATGCTCTTATCCAGACAGACTTCCAGTGCAAGAGAACAGAAGAGTATCGATTCAATTTAAATGAGCAGCAGTGTCTGACCAGGCTAACAACACTCACAGACCAGTGAGTGTGAGCACAACACCATTCAAGCACTTCCACAAGTTAACTTGTGCTAACCTGAAACTTGACAGTCTAGAAAACTAAGGGCAGTCAAGTACATACACTATCATATATCAGTTACTAAATCACAGTATCCATAACACATCCATATTTCGGAAACAAAATTTCACATCATAAAAATCTTTATCCATGAAACATGGATGGAGCGCAGGTTAATGAATAACACTGTAAGTGGACTGTGTGGCTATGCATATAAGATACAGTACCAGTCAAAAGTTTGGAGACAACTCTTTAAGACAACGGGAAACATGTATTCAAAGACATTTTGATTTACATTTACATTTATTCATTTGGCAGATGTTATTATCCAAAGATACTTACGAGTGAGGCAGAGTACAACACATGCAGAAAAACCATAATGAGCCAACAATATTAGAAGCACTGCATGACCAGGTTTCAACGGTTGGCCAGACAAGATAAAAACTAGGTGATCTAAAGAGTTCTGCTTAAATGCTTGAAATTTGTTTCTTAGACACATAAATAGTGAACTTGGTGCCTATGTATGAATTTCTTTCCAAAAAAAATATTTTCAAAAAATATTTTGGCTACTTTGAAGAATCTAAAATATAAGATAGTTTTGTTTAACACTTTTTTGGTCACCTTATATTTCCATATGTGTTATTTCATAGTTTTGATGTTGATTATTCTAAAATGTGGAAACCCCTCTATGAGTAGGTGTATCCAGACTTTTGACAGGTATTGTAGGTTTCACTGAACAAAACAGCACAGGGAAAGCAGACATTAGGACTGCGTGTTCAGCCTGTCCTGTCATCTAAACAAAACGCAGAGTTAGTTTAATAAGTGCATCATTCCCTGATCCCAGTGTACGTTGATGAAATGCCCTTTCAGACAAGAGTAACAGTCCGGTGCACAAAACACACCTGCACCCCATCTGCCGCTCTCCGCGGGCCCGTTTCTGGACAAGGGGCGCTGATTTCACAAAAGAAGAATGCAGGCCCACGTACTCCACTCACCTCAACCTGGAGCACCACATCTGCAAACCCCACCGCGCGTGTGGGGCTTGCACTCGCTCTGTCCTTGCCAACTCCTGAAAATGTGACAAAGGCGAGCAATGTGAGAGTGGCGCAAAATTCCCCAAATGGCCGCATTGACGCTTTGATGACTCTGGGAGGGATAATTGTCTGGACCAGACGCATGAAGGATTTAAAAGTGTGCCGTCATAAGGTTATTGGCTTCGGCTGTGCATGGTTTGTGATCGGACACGCAGCAATATGCCCTTTGGCGTGTATTGTGCTTGGTACCACAACATGTCAAACTTAACATTTTCACTCAAGTGCATTCTCAAGTGCTTGCTGACTTCTTCAAAGCATATTAGCTTAAATTTCCAATAAGATATGCATGGTATATAATAGGTGGAAATGAATTTTACGTACCTTTCAGAAGCCAATCACAAAGGCTGCATCAATAGAGAACTACTCAGAAAATGAAAAGCAAAGCAAGATCACTGTTTTAACAGCATGTTAAAGGTATCTCAAATTTATCAAGTGCACAGAAGTGAACCCATCTATACATTTGGAGAGAAAAACAACCAAGAACAACAGAGAAGGTTCCATACTTGACAGCACAGTTCAGTATTGGGCCATTCTGTCCATATAGCAGTCCAGCTAAACCCAAGTCAGATCCTTTAAGCTCTGACACAAATATACTTACGTAAATTGAATTTCTGATTATTACCAGTGCCGTCATTGGTACATTGTGGGGGAAAAAAAGCAGTCGGGGAAAAAAGCAAGCCTTTACCCAAGTGCGCAAGGAGCTTAAGAACATAAAGAAAGCTCATTCAGCAACTTACGAACAGAACATTATATACCCCAGGCACTTAACACCTTCTGATTAATCTTTCAAACATATGTTTCTTTTGAATTATGCCCTTGTAACTCCATTTCCTGAAGATTACCAAAGTGACCGGGTTATGGTTATTTTTATCCACTCTGAAACTCTTACTCGGCAGTTTTTGCTTTTTGCCAATCTACTGCGTCCAGCATTGGTCAATGTAATTTTATTTCACGCACTGTAGTCTATTCTGTCACTTTCATCTTGAGACCAAAGCAATGCCATTTTTAAGAAAACCTTGAACCAGCTTTCTATACGACTTCGTGAACAAAGAAACATTGTAACCGGCTCGCCAGTACAATTTAACTCCCCGTGAGACCTAATTATAACTTAAGTTCATTTTTCTTAGTTACTTCATAAAAAACATTAAAGACAATGTATTTTAACTATTTAATCCATGCCGCTACATACATGTATTTCCTTTAAGAAATGCATTAAGCCATACACTTTTCTGCGTTGCAGTGTTCTTAAATGTACAGAGCTTCCATGCGAAAGTTTTGGGTCTGTTGTAACGTGGTCCATGAAAGCTGGCTGATACGAACCCACCCTGTGATTAACGGCTGAAGCGCCTCTGTAAACTACACGTATAGTGACCCAAGGCGCACTTTACGCGCTCACATTAGCACGACGACAGGTTGATGTCTCGTCAGAAAATTTTGAAAAACTTTTGATCAACTGTCATTGACATCAGTAATGTTACTTACTGGGAGCGAAATACTTTTAATCATACAACGTGGACATAAAAAAACGATTTTATGTTGCAATGCGCTGCGCCCCACAGTTTTGCTTCTGATTCTCGACGCGCAGGCTTTCACAGTATTAAATGTAAAGTTCTACTGACACCTGGTGGAGATAAACAACTTGAGCCATTCGAATAACAGTATTGCGATAGCTGTGGCTAGATTAATGCGACCATTTGTATTTGAACAGTCGACATTTCACAGATCATATATAAACCATACGGTAAATTTACAGGTTACCCAAGTAGCACTGCATACAAAATTCAACGACGGAGCCGTAAATAACACTTTGTAGAGCGGAAGAGCCTTTCCACCGTTAAATAAATCCGAGGAAACCTCTGGATTAAAAAACCAACAGACGCGCTCAGCACAATTATTTAGATTATAAATATTGATGTAGTATTGCTTTCACGTGGCACCTTTCACGTTTCAAGAACTACTATGTTTTAGTAGAAAAGGGGAATGGGTAAGCGTCCAGCAAAGGAATTCTGGGGGTGAGTGTGTGTGTATTAGTGCCCTAAACGTTTCAGATACGCCCGACCTGCGTTCCTTAAGTCATTACTGTTGTGGCTGGAAGAGAGTCTGAAACAGACGCCCATCTCTCCATGCAAAATTTTCCAACACAGACTTCCTTGGATGCCCTGCCAACCCTAATATCTGACTTAGTCATAATAAATGTGTGTCTTTTGCAAGCCATCATGGCTAACTGCGGTACCACTTTTCCAGCATGTGGCAGTTACACTGGAAACACACATTCAGCATTCCCGAAAGGAATATACTTCTCATTTCCTCCATTACAGTGATGGCAGGTGTCACTGCCAGTTGAATGGATCAAATGGCAGATGCAATCTTACCGCTGGCAGAACAGGTATAGTAACCTCCGAGAGACAGGCTGTATTTAGGTGTATCTCTGCCGCAGCAGAGAGCAAGCGTGGAGCTGGTGCCAGTTTGGAGACGACCTCCCCTGACCTGTGTTTTTTGGAGTAAGCTACAGGCATCCATCCAAGGCACCCCAGGGGCAGGGTGACAGACTAGCGGGCGGACAGCAGTCCTTTAAAATGATCTCTGAAAAGAATCATTGCCATTCAGCCCTTTCTCATCAAAAGGATCCGCTCCTGACATAGGGCTGGAATCAGCTGAAAGCCTGCTGTGATGACCGTCTGCTGGGGTGACCAGTGCAGCTCTACACCAGAGAGTTTAGGGTGGGGAGGGCCTTGCAGAGGACTGAGGAAGGAACCGACTTCACTGTTAAAATGAAGCAAACGATCTGACCGGCACTTGTAACTCCTGCCAGGATCACCCGAGTCTCTGGCGTAAGACGTGACAGGTCAATGAAGGAAACAAACACCCACCTCGCAACACTCATGTACAATGTTTTACCTGGTGTCCATCATATGCCTCACGAGTCTCCCGATTTGTATGGGGTATGTTCCCATTTTTTACAGCCAAGACATTTCAACCACACATTATGCATCTTTTTAGATTTTATTTAAATTTAGTTTTGACCAGTTAGCACAACCTAGTACTTTGACCCCTGCCAGTAATCAAGTTTCCATTGTATGTTTTCAGCTGAAGCTATGCTCAAGGTGTGCCACCTACTTGGAAAAAGTCAGGCTCATAATGGATTCTGGTCCCTTATGACAATTCAACTGTTTTGGGGGGGACAGTGTCCCATAACACTCATAAGAAAAACAGACTAATCCAACCTTGTGTACAACACATTTATTTGAGCATAAATAACTCCGTCTGCCAGGTGAATAACATTGCTGTCCTTTTGTACACGCGAGTACAAGCTCTCTGCGTTGCCAGAAGTTCACTCGTCGTTCTCAGACTCCTCCTCATCCTGGCTGATCTGGAAGTAGCGCAGTTCATAACTCTCCTTGTCTGAGGCAACTACTCTCAACCAGTCACGCAGGTTATTCTTCTTCAGGTACTTCTTTGTGAGGTATTTCAGGTACCTGGAGGGGAGGGAGTTAAAAATTTCTTTAGTCTAAGTCCGGTTTATGTAGCTAGATTTAATAACCTTTGAAGTGTGTAAACTTGATGGTCTATCATACATTAATGCATCTAATACTTAGCATTACTTTGACTTTTCAATCCACTCTATAGACACGGACCGACTGGATACTCAAACAAGCAGTGAGATGCCATTTAAGGAATGTCACGGGTTGTTTAGATCTTGTCTACTGCTATAATGCTATGATGAAGTGACACTGTACACATATGCCACATTCCTCCCCATGCAAGGACCAACACAAATACAAGCATTACCTCTTGGAAAACTGCTTTTCTGATGTGACGGTGATTTTGTTCTTCAGTCGAGCGATCTGGACAACATTGCCCAAGTTTCCAGTTTTGCCGTTGACTTTTACCCTCTCCTTCAGAAAGGTTTCCTATGTAAATGAAACAGAATCACAGTTCTAGGGAAGGGAACCCTAGAGACACTAGGGAAGGTGGCCCTAGTCATGCCATAGCGTTAGCCATGCAACAGTACCATCAACAAACACGCTCATTGAGTTCCATTTACCTGTTCAGGTTATCAGTTTAGACTCAGCACCTTGCAAACCCACAAATCTGTACATTTTCTGGGCGTGTCAACCTATCAATCAGAATGTGGCTTTAAATCCAACGAGTGGTACTTATTTAGATGATCTGGGCTGCTCCTGTGCTGAACTGATACCCAGAGACAAGCGTTATGTCAATTACTTTCACTTACAAAGTTCCCGGAGTCCAGGATTCCGTCCTCAACCGGGTGGGTGAGGTCAAGGGTGAACTTCCAAGAAGCTCTCTTTTTGTCCTTCTTGACAACGATTTGCTTTTTCTGAACAAACAGAACGCGCACTTCTGTCAGATAATGGTTTAAATGACACTAAAACATTTTAGTTCATTCAGATATTTCCCTAAATTTGTTAATCTAGCCAGCTGTAAATTCGGCTAATGAATAGCAAGCTTTCCTCTTCTTCCGTAGCAAGTGTGATCCATTTAGTTAGCTAGCTAGCACTAGCGCTTCACAACTGGAGCTCGACAAGCGAACAACTATGCAGATGCTTAGCTATCTCTGTACGAGCCTTCGCAAATTATGGGATTTCATGAATTCATTCAGAGGACATAAATCACTGATAACGTATGTTGTTTCAAATGTAATTATCATAGTTGATACGGCTAGAAGGTGTTAGCTGACTAGCTATTACACGTGGACCACATAGCGGTAGTTCACCTGTATTTCAATAGTGATTTTTTATTACATTTATGATCAGACCAACCAAAAACTTGACAGTGATTAATACTTCATCAAATAACATTACTCGAGCTGCCTTAAGAGCCACATTGTTAACAAACACGGTGTTCAAAAAACCAAGATAATTCGGCCCGGTCACTCTTACGTACCGGCGCCATGTTGAGCTAGCAGAGAAAGAGACCGGCGCGTTATCAGCGCGAGCAATTTGTAAGCAACGTGGCTGGCTAACGTGATGATGTCAGTGTATCACGTGATTAAAATGCAACGCAAAAAATGTTTACATAATTTGTAACCAGAGTCGTGCTATTAATTGTAAGTTAACGTTATGAACAAGTTACGTCATTATTCTTTGGAAACTATCTGTAGCTGATGCAAAACGTAGAAATCGGTTGAGGGCGACTGTAAGTGCGATGTCACAGGTTCGTACAATATTCTTGTATTGTTTTTTTGTATTTTGTGTCTTTTTATACAGTCTCCTTTCCCACTGGGTCCCATTCTTTCCTTTAACAGAAGTGCCTTGAATAAATAACAGCCACTGCTTGATCTGCCCTTGAAAAGACATTATTCAAAATTCTGAAAAGCCGCATTTCTTTATGTATTGTTCAAACACACAGCCAGTGTTAAGGAATTAGGGTTAGTTTTCATTTCTTGCCGAGAGACTGCTGAGCAAGGGAGATACAGCAAAGAGTGACTTTCCTAACAAGGGAAATGTGTGGTTTTGTGTGGGGGGTGGGAGCATTACTAGTTTTTGTTCGTATGAGAAATTCAACATGTTGTGTGATATTTATGCACATGCGTTTACCTTCTTTGTTGCCCTTCCACAGCAGTCGCATGGTGACAATAGTGGGGTTTTGTTATTTTCCCCCTCGTGCTCTCTTTGTTTGTCACAGAAGTGATTTAGAGCTGAGATTAGTGAAAGGCAGGCCACCCTGAACACACAAAAGGCATCCAGCCCTCGCAAAACACACACGGACAACCGGAGGGGGGGAGCTGTTTTCGCACGGAGGGACTTTCCTGTCCCGTTCGCTAATTTTTACACCGTTATGTCAGCGGGCTGTTATTGGGCGAGGTCCCTGTCCTGGCACCGCTGAAGATTTCCCAAGTCACGCCAGGATTCATTCTGTAACACCAAAATTCTCAAGAAGTGACAGTGCGCACAGGGTTCTGTGACAAAAATGGAGTAAACCACATACAGCGCACGCACTCCCCCTTAGAAATCTCCTACTCTTGTCTGCACCACACAACAGAACAACACCCCTGCAAAACAGTTTTCTTGACATCGGGTGACAGTTTCGGAAGGCCTACGATGCACGAAAGTACTTTCAGCTTGAGGAACCAGCCGTAAGTTTAAGAACACCGCCTTTGCTAACGTATTGTAGCCATTGTATGGAATTTATCGTAAGTGCTTAGAAGACAGTAAAAGAGACAACTCAAGCAGCAATTAGGATGCCTGTCAAATCCACAGCTGAGCGCCAGAAATACTAGGATCAACTAAATAAGAGGTTCAGTTTACATGTGCAACCAGTTTAAAGAATGACACTGTCACCACTCTCAGGGAAGGGGAAAAAAACCCCAGAACAAATGGACCAAAAACCAGAAAACAAAACAATACTTTGCTTTGTGTGAGTGTACAATGTGAAATGACTGCAGTGTGGACCACCCCCCAACCCTTCCTTTCCTCCTCCCCCCGCTGTCATTGCTGTTCAGTGCTCCGGACTCCCGTCAGGACTAATGCGCACAATCACTCATCGTGCATTCTGGGCTGGCAGCCAGCGACTGGCTGTGAGACTAATGAGAGGAATGAGGCTCGGGCTGCGGCCTGCGTGCAGAGCCTGCTCCTGCCTCTCCCTTTCCCTCTCCCCGCGCAACACTCCCCTCCCCTCTCCATTTTTGGTAGCATGGCTGACCTACCCCCTCCCTCCCCACCTCACTCTCTCCGATGTCACGTTGTCTCTTCTTATGTGTAATCAAATGCCACCAAGAAATGTTTTTCCCAGGGTTCACCTCCGTGGCGTTCAGGTCGCACATTCATTGTGAATGAATACGTGCACACTGCACACTGGTATCCATATACAATCAAATGTTAGCGTGTGTTTGTTTGTGTAGAGGTAGCCTTGACTTCAATTCATTGTATATGACTGGAAATCCCCTTCCCCCTGCATTCAGTGAGTCACATTTGACAAATGCTTACTCACTTTAGCCTTGTCCCTGGCGGTGAACGACTCCAGACCCACATTCCACCTCAGGTTTCTCAACATACGGCTGCCAGTGCGTTCACCAGTACCTCTCTCGCCACCATACTGGCTGGTTCAGATCACCAGCGTACATAAGTGCATACAAAATAAAGGCAGTATCTTTACGTGACAGAAGATCTTGCATCAAAGTTAACATACATTGATTTCTAAGATTGGGCTCTGAAATCCGTAAAGACTTCTGGGTCAATGCAGTGGTGGAGACCTCACTAAAGAGAAAGTGCTTCTTTGGCATATGAGGTAAGCTTGCAAAATAACCGACTCATAATTGAACTATGCAAGCATATACAAGACCTTGTTTACATGTGTATGCTGTGGTTTGCATTTCCTCAAGAACTGTAATATGAGAAGATCTTTGTAAAAGTTATGTAAACACATCACAAAAGTTGGCAAGGAATGGCCTAACCCATGTCCAAACAGGACACAGACCACTTTTTGTCCTGTCTATTCCCTTGCAGTGTTTCACTTCAGGAGGGGGAGTTCGTGTGAAGCATATCACCCGCAAAACTCTGCTGATGCAACTCTCCCAATGTTCCATGCGTGCATCAACAGAGGCTTTGTGGGGAACATGACCTATATGAACTCTCACAAGTACAGTGGACTGCATGGGAACAACTCACGATGCACTTCAGCATTCTGTTCAACACTGAATGTATGAGCTGTCAGGCTGGCTTACCCGTCACCTTCCTGTTAATTTCATACCAGGGCCACTTAGCTTTAGCATGGAAAACGTCACTTTAAAAGTGCGGTTAATTTGTTCACGGTTCATGAATGCTTGTGGAATCACGAAGCATACAGAAATAAAACAGCCTTAGGACAAATAGCCAGTTGAATGCACATTTTAATGTTTGAATGGCTATCATTAGTGAAACATGTTAATAGTTTTCCTGGTTATAGCAACACAGGGATATGTTCCCGCTTCAAAATCATACACCTTGCATGTATCATTAACATTAACAAAAACAGAAGAGTACATGCTGATTTTTTTCCATTAAGTTTATTGCTAATCATTTTTTTCCATACCCCACCCAGGGTTGTGTAATATAATAAACATTTTCATAAACCATTCAGTTGCAACCAGTCTCATCAGAATTGACCACACAATCCAAATCCCCCCCCAGCAGGCCCTGTGGAACTGGGCATAAATTGGTATGTTGTCTCAACACAGTACAGCTGACAGTAGCAAATTACTTGTGATGAGCTTTCTCGGACACATCAGCCTTTGGTCTTCACTCAATGAGCTCAGTCCACACACTGAAGCCACCTGATCAAGACAAAACACTAAGGGGGGGGGGGGCAAAAGGAAACTGTGGCTCAGCAACTGAGGCAATTTGGGACATCCAGCGAGAAGACAACAGTTAAAGAGGACCATCTGCATGTTTTCAGATGCCCACACCCATTTTTGGAATGACATCACTGCTAAAGCACATGCTCAGGATTCCTGTTCTCAACATGTGGGTGTGATGCCACCAGATTGCCACAGCATCACAGCAACACTGAACACTGCGTAAACTGGGATTGTCCCATGATTTCCAATTCTGCTTGATTGTAACCTTGTGTGGTCCCAGAAAGCTCAGTTTTCAATATTCAAGTTGTTCGAAGCTAGATGAGAAACAATGGTCACCTCTCATATGTACTGGTAACTACCAAGAAATCAAAATGGCTGTTGTAAATGTATTCTAGTGAGCACTACTGCCATATTTACAACTAATTCAACACTGTTCACCTGAGACAACCTGCACTTTCAGAGTCAGAACCACCTATCCCAGTCAATATTTTAGCATACTGGAGACCAGTAAGATATCTGAAATACTGCTGTAGTTCTTGGGAGATGAGCAACCGATAAACCAGTTGGCGTAATTTCTGGTACGTTTTTTTTCCTTTCAATAAATTCTACATAACAAGCTCCTGAAGTTTCAGTTCTCCTTTTGTCATAATACATCCTTACAAGACTTTTAAAACAAACGATACAAAGAGAAATGTGTAAGTATAATTACATTTACAAAGGTAAGGCAGGTCATTTAAACTTTAAACAGATCTGGCTTATGTAGTAACAGTTGCAATACACAGCGGCTTTGCCAGTCCTGTGAGGAACAGCTGGGACAGAGCCGTTTTTCCCCACCCGCTGGGAGCGGTGATGACAGATACAGGTTAGGGAGGAGGATATTGCTTGAAGGGTGGGGCAGGACGTTTTATGTTCGCTTCCCCACACAACTCATTCAACTGTTTGGTTGAGGCGCGTCTGCGAACTCGAGCGTCAAACACAGTGTCCAAGGACACACCAACACACAACAGAAAGCGCTCAAGGTAAGCAGCGCAGACAAATGTTTGCTCTCGGGCAGTCAGGTGACTCGCAGAGGCGTTTACACACTTTTTTTTTGGCGAGTGTCACCTTGTAACTTTGGACAGCCCGAGAAGGCCATCACAGAGAAATTCCGGTGAGGAAAATGGCTTGCCCCAGAGTTCCTCATCACACAGAACAAAGAGGAACAAAGTGATCCCAGACAGATTAAAAAAAAATTCTTTGAAAGTAAATGAGTCCTGTACTGTTCCTGCTCTCCTTATCGGTAAAACAAACACCTTTAAAACAAGCTACATTTCAGTTGCATTCAGCAAAAGCAAGCAGTCCCAGAAGACTTTTTTGGGGTTTGAGTGACATGCTACCGACAGCCATTTTTAACCGGGCGGAAAATGAGTAGTTGCAAGCCACGCCTTGACACCAGCAATCAGTAAAACCTGCCATTAATCTGTTCTACAGTGCAGCAGACACCATCAAACATCTCCTTGAGTTTTTTTGTTTGGCCATTTCAAAACGAAAGCACGGCTAATTTAAATGAAGGCTTCTTTAAGTGATTCTTGAGGGTGGAACTAGGGCTGAGGCACTGGTACGCCCAAATATTCATGCATTTGATAAAAAAAGGGTGACTGGCAAAAATAATATCCAGTAAATCAGGCACAAAGTAGAACACCAAAGAGGGACTAATGCCTTCCACCAAAGCCAACCAGAAGCTGCATACATGCCATTCTAATTGCTTCTAATGCATTTCAAGATTAATAATGCCTTTTTTCATGCCATGTGATAATCTAACAGCTGTTTTGTACAGGAGAATGAGTTGAAGCCAGTCAAATTTAGTGTTTATGAAACAGGCTTTTCCCCTCCATTCTCAAATTTATTTTCTTAGCAGACTCCTTTACTCAGGGGTGACCTGTATACCTTTTTAAAAACAAAGCAGATTCTTTGCTGAAGTGATTCTGGCTATGCACTTTGCTCAACTGTACAAACATAGTAGAGCCCCTGGGACTGAAGCCCGCAACCTCTTGGTCCATGGTCCAGTGTAACCATTACTCAGTACACACATTTGCGATGTGCATAAGAAAAAAAGGATGGGGAAATAAGCATAAAAATAAATCTTATAAGGCATCAGATATCATGGATGCAAAGTTGTGAGCTTGTGCTTTGCATGTTGAAAAACCAAGCGCCTCCAGGTTAATTTACCAAGAGAGAGAATATTTTTGAAACTGCAATGTGCCTATAGTACTGCCATGCTATTAGTTGATATCTGAGTTTTGGTAGGGTAGAGCAGGCACCTTTTCCTCTAGCATGTCAAACTAAAAAAGCTAGCCAGAGTAAGTCAGTGGACAGATTGACTTCAGCTTTAGACAAACTACACTTTAAGGTCTACAATGAGCTAACACAAAACACCAAGTAATCTATAATAACCAAAATTTCAAAAGAAGAAAAATATGCAGACATGAGAATACATTAAATCTCCCAGAGAGAGAGTGTGGACATAAAGTATTATACAGTAAAAATCTTCAGAGAAGAGGAAACAAAACAGCAAACTTCACCCGAATTCCCGTGTGTTAACCTTGTTGGAAATCGGCATCAATAACTAAACGCAAAAAACAGAAAACCGTTGATTTATTGAAGGCTTCCACCTATAGCTACACGTGGGAACTTCAGTTCCTCTTAGCGCTCAATTGTAGAAAACAATTGCAAGATCAAATGGAGATTATACAGATTATACAACTGCAGCATAGTCATTAAGATTTAACTCATAAGATTAACGCCTTGTCATCATGCCATGAGAATCAACTGAAAAGTTTTATAGTTTGCAGGAGGGGGTGAAAACAATGCAGATTCAAGGCAGAGATGGGAAAGAGGCTTCATGAACCCCTGCAACAGGCAGAGCTATGATGTGATGAGTCACTGATCACATAATGGCTCCACCCTCTCTGAGGTTCACAAAGCCTCATTCTCCAGTCACCAGATGGAGTCCTGGAAAGATCACCATACAAGCGAGATTAACTGCTGAGTGATTTCCCCAGAATGAACCAGAAACCTTGACAGTACTTATGTTAAAGCTTAAACATCTACGAAACCCGATTACGCTGATTACAAAGAGCTGACATTTTGCCCAGATCAGCTACGGTGTTGACAAAATCTGACAGTTCAGTGGAGGTTTTGCAACCAGCAACCCCAGATCCAAACGTTTTCAGCACTCAGACTGTGAGGTAAGGTTCATAGGTTAGGCGCATGTTAACCAACTAGACCACCCCTTTAACAAGATGAACTGATCTCAATTCACAAGCAGGACCCATCTCATGGAAGACTGCTTGTTCCATAAATGCAAAAACCCAGGCCAAGATTCAACCTAAAAGTAATGCCCTGTCCTTAACCTCTAATTTACACAATATTTTTTCCAGGTTAAATTACAATTGAAACTGCTAACACAATTGCCCACCATACCTTACTCAAACTAAAAACACAAAAGGATATCACGGTGATACAAATCTGGGCCTAGGTGGCAAGACAGAGGAGGCTTACATCTTTTTAACAACCGTCCTATTAATTTACATCAGTAAGAAAGGAAGACAATGCAGTAATTCCATTTCTCACCCAAGCACCAGAGAGGGCTTGATCATCCACTTCTGCAGAGGAGACCAAGGATCACATCAACATGCTACATGAACACGTGTTTGGATAAAAGCGTGAAGCATCCAGAGCATGCCACAATCAAGCACTGTCCCCCCCTCCCCACCCCTCATCCTGATGGGTTCTAGAAGCACAACAGCTGGCGTTTATTACACCCTCAAAACCAGGTCTCAGATACTCGTCAAGCAAAAACGCAATCGGCATACTCATGACACTACAGGGAGTAAAAACAAGGAAGGAAAAAAAAAAGCCATTTACTGGAGATTTCGTCACTCATTTTAATATCACTGCATGGTAAATACAATTAAAGAAAAAAGCAACTGAAAAGGTTTTCTATTTTTTTTTTAATTTTTATTATTTTTTTTTAATCTTCAGTCTGGTGACAAAGGCCTCGAGTGAAAAAAAGGGTTTGTTACTTCTTAACGCCTTTCCCCCGGACAGAGTCCCCTCTACAGCACTTTACAACGCATCAAAACATTCAGAAAGCCTACCTAGTTCACACACGTACAGGCTTTGACACGGTGATAAGGTTGCCAGAGACGGCCAACGAGTTGGCATGGCGTTCAGATGTGATCGTGCATGGCCACCAAGTCTCACTTGGCCGCAAGTTTGTTTCATTTTTTTCCTCCAAGGCAGACTGGCATTGAGAGAAATCACTGAAGTTCATTTTTGAGGATGCAGAGGAGTTGTTATACACATAGCGCTGACCACCCACCACTTAGGACACCATAAAAACCCACAACAGTTTTAGGGCACTGGCTTGTTTAGACCAACAGCAGGCTTTGCAAACATGCACCATTAAAAAAAAATTTGGAAAGAATTTTGTCAAAGATGAAACAGGTTCTACAAAATTCAATATACATTTTGCCAAAGGAATGCAAACCGAAAGAAATACAAAAAAATGATCCCATAATCTGTTAAACATTACGGAATGTAAAGTGGCAAGAGTGACCTCTTGAAAGGCAAACAAGACGGGGAGAGAAAAAAAAACAAAAAACCAAACTTCAGTGATTTGGTAGAATGCCAATCAGCCGTTGAGACAGCTGTGGAAGTCCAGCATGTTTTTTTTGGAATAGACAACGGAAACCATTTTGAGGTTGTTTTGTGAAGGCCATAGCTTTGGTGACAATTGGAACCAAAATGTAAGATCTGTAGAATAGGCCCCAGGCCTCAGCAGCCAGCCTGTCCCTGTTTACTTGGTCATGGCCTTGATGGCCACGGCACACTCCTCCCCCATAGCAGAGAGCACAGAGACCTGTGGGAAAGAGAGAGAAGAGAGAGAGAGAGAGAAACAAAGTGTTACTCTTTCCCCCAAAACGGCACTGTTGTTTCAAAGCGGGCAGCCAGTTACGCGTCACACCATACTTAAGTGTCTGAGGAAAGGAAACTGCTAAACTTCATGGCTACGCTGCGTCAACTTACCATTTATGTCAAATCTGAAAGATTTAAGAGTGTGAGCCACACCAAGGCAATTCAGTTTTGTGGTGAATCACAAGCAATGTGGTCATGTGCCAATCCCCTCCCTGACTGTGGATTTTGGGAAGTGAATTCCTGATGTACTTGCGAAACATCGCTGCTGTACTATGACTGAACAAGCTACAGGAGTTATTCGAGCAGAGTTTCAGATTTTGAAGTCTGCACCTCAGAGTGCACTCCCAACCTTGTGTCTGCACAGCTGGACAAAACCCACTCAGTTACTCAGTGCCATCACCTATGGCTTGCTCAATGAGGAGACAGCTGTTTCCTCCCAGAGGGCTTATCCTTTCAAATCTTGCACAAAAATAAAAAGCCTGACCTAACGTAGGCTACATGAACTCCCAGAATTCACTGAATATATACATGTATATATGGGAGTCAAAATCATCATTAAGGTGTCACCCAAAGGACTACACCTCCAACATTCGACTCGCCCATTTTCGGCACTGCAACCCAGCTGTCCAGGTCTCCAGTCTAAGAACTATGCTACAGGCTATGCTTGACTTATGGGATATTACAGAGAGCTGCAAGGAGGTGGTACAGCCGCCAATTCAGCTTCCAACTTTTGCTACTGTGTACTTACCTCTTTTCTATGATTGTAGGGACCCCAAGGACCTAATCTAAATCTTTCAATAAGATGCAAAATGACTTCAAAGCTTTACGGACTATTACGGATGACAGCTGTTGTTGAAAACGGAGGTGTGAGACATCAGCCAGAAGCAAGCCCTACAGATACTACACACATCTGTGCACAGCAGTCACCTCATGCAAATAAATCCCAACATGTAATTCCAACATCACTACCGTCCAACAGCCGCAATAAGCTCACCGGGGGCAGATGGGGGGGACCACCACAAACCCATGAAATAAGGCAAACGCTAATGGTGCACTTAGTGCACACTTACGGTGTCAAGTTGCATTACACCATGACAAGCTTTACTCCACCTCCTTTATAAATCACTATATACTTTCAAACACAGCCAAGTCCCTCTCCCATAGCACACAGTACATACTTAGATATGCAAATATTCAGCAATCAGGAGTTTGGACTGTAGTAAACTGAACAGCTTGTTTCAAGTAAGTTCTAATAGAGGTTTTAAGCTGCTGTGGTGAAGCACATTTTTAAAAGCCTATTGTGACCATTAAACCTAATCTTAAATGAACATTAAATACTGAATGTTAAGTGGAAAAAGTGATTATATTGCCATGTAAAACAAAGGCATGTCTGCCTCATAGCATTTTAAGTCTATCAATGCAAAAATGACAGTGCACATTTTGCGCATATACTACAGTATGATTTATAACCTGATGACATGTGCGTTTGCCCATGGTAGTGTCATGGTCTTTGGCTGGTCAAACTCCGTCTCGCTCACCCTTGACACACGGATACCACTGACTCTGGACCAGCACGGGCGGTAAAAAGGCACAATGGACAGGCAGCACGACGAGTCATCTGGTGTATGGCTTCTTGTGGACCGACGATGACAATTGCCCCTTTTCAGAATGCCTGATCTGCAGTGACAGGCTCTCTGCCGAGGCTATGGCTCCAAGTAAGCTGAACAGACACCCAACTTCAAAAGCATCTTCTGCGAGACACCACCAGCCACCTCTGGGGACATCAGCAGGGCATCTTTTGTATAAGTTCCCTAATGATTTTTTAAAATTAATGCTCATAGAGCATTTTGATTGAGGTCCCCCCTCCCATCTCAGACTGGCTAACAAACTGCCTCGAGTGATGTAAGGTACATAACGGCAGACAAAATCAATGTATGATTAAAATGGCGTGTTGTCCTGTCCTCCATCCTCCAATCAAGCAGCCAGATGTACCCTCTAAAGCAGGCAGGTGCACCCCTAGGTAAAATATCTATGCGAGTGACCCAGTTCATGCCCCATACTGTAGCCACTTATGGTTTCATTGTACATTTAAGACTACTTTAACATTTAAAAAATGCAGTTATATATCCATTGATAGCTAAAAGCAATGTATTTGACCTTGTTTTTAAATGGTCAAATTTCACACAACCTTTAATTTGGATGTTTCAGAATGGTTATTGTGCTGTTAAAATGTACTCTGTACACAATGATTTTGAATAGACATTTTTGAATATTTCCTTGTCTTATGCACTCTACACTGTCTGAAGTTCAGTTAGTTAACTGCCAAAGTTTTCTTGGATAAGTTGAAACATAACACTATTAAAACGAGCTAGTTTCTGCTTACCATTAAAGGCAACAATGTTCTTGGTTTCACATCTTAGTTGTAGACATGCCTATGTTTATAAGAATGCAATTTGTTTTTAGATGCACTAGCTTACTCTGGACAAGTGCTGAATGACAATGCAATGTATTTGTGGGGAGTGAAAAAAATTGGCCATTAACTATTTACTAATAAACCCTCGTAATAGAATGGACAGAAGCAAATTAAACAAGTATGGAGTATAATTTTCCATTAGTTTAGGAAACAAAAGATGCTGTAATGCTGTAACAGCCTGGTCTTCCCTGTGAACCTAGACATTAAAAGCAATTGGGAGGCATGCATGTTGAAGGCATAACTACGACACAAGACAAGCAGGAAGTACTCCATTTTTCTTGTCTGAAAGGACATTTAAAATGTTGCAACCCGAAGCGCAGTGATTTTGTGAGCCAAACTTGCTAGACATGGTTTTAGTTAAGCAACTTTCCTCCTCGTGGGCAGGGGGGTACAGGACAGTCTACAAAGTGTGTTCCTATAGCGTGTGCACATGTAACGCACTGCTGCTCATTAACCACTGAGAGTTACCACTGATAGCACTGGTCGCGCTGGACTGTCGATTTGGAGTCTTTTAAAAGGAGTGGGACTGTGTTCAAACAAGCAAATATGCCACCGGTCAACAGAACATGACAGCCAAAAGTATGCCTGGATACTGCCATTGGGTAGCAGGCGGGGTGGTGCTCCTGTTTTCAGGGGAGAATGACGGTCGCCGGAACTCCCAAGAGTGTTTCTGTCAAGCAGCTGGATCTTTTGCAATTGGATTTACAGCAGGCCACAAATGAAACACAGCCACTGAGTGAACGGAGTACGTGCTCCTCCTGCCAAGACTCCCAAACTGAATTCCTTTGCAAATCCACCTCCTTGGGAGAGGGCTAACAATCACCTGCCTCAGGCACATCAGGTTTCACATTATCCCTACAATTTAGTGGGTGCAAAACCATTGGGGGGGTGTTAACTGCCAGTATATGCAATAGGACTCAGCTCATTGTGGAATACTCACCAGCATCTCATCGCCAGCATCGTATTTGGCCGAGATCTCTTTGCCCAGATCGCTGTCTGGCAGCCGGAGGTCCTCACGGACGTCGCCGTTGTCCAACAACAGGGAGAGGTAGCCGTCTGTAATTCCGATCAGCTGCGCAGCGACAAGGGAGACGCACATCAGACATCTTTTCATTTTCAAACACCCCCACCCTGTCCCCCTTGGCCCATCTGCTCAGCCTCACCAAATACCGGTGCAACATGGTTAACTGTGTGAATATTACTGAACTCACTTGTGATTCCTGCACAGGTTGCGCATTACACCAGTGTTCTACGGTTTAGCGATGGCTGCAAGATAATCAGTATACCTAATCTACGCAATACTCTTGCCGATGGCATCACTTGCAGCTTCAAACAATCTGTACACACACATTCTTTTTTCCTCTCATCTGCACCCAGAAGACCCTTCTTAGACATTTATTTTGTGTGACTTTGCTTAGTTGACATTTTTAAGAGTCAGGGCACAACTGACAATCTCAGCTATGGCAGATGGAGTTACTGAGGAGCCTGGAAATAACTTTTCCTCAGAAGCAAAGAACTATCTGCATCTTTGACAACAAGCTGCAACTGTAAATGCAGGAAGGTTAGGATGCCACCAGTAACTGACCATAAATTGCAATTAATCTTACAATACCTGCAGCAACAACAGAAATGCCTTAGGAGGTTTTGCTGTTGCTGTGTGTGTGAAGAGCTGCAGGTAAAAATGAGCTAACAGACATGACCTTAAAACAAAGACTGAACACAATGTGGACCTAAACCATTCCATCTGACTCAGAATACTGAAAAAAGATTAAGAATAATCTGCAATACATTCAAGGCACTGGGTCAACATTTACTATTCTCATACTTGGGCAGCCCAAGCACCTCATTCTTAAATCTAGCAGACAAGACAAGGTAACAGTGCTAGTCCCCAAGGGTGGTCTGCCTTTGTCATCAGGCAAAGAGTAAGGAAACTAAGCAATTAATGACTGAACACAAACTGACCATTAAACCCCACCCCAAAACACACCATGTGCATATTAGTCATAGTAAATCACCAGAGTGCTTAATCCTTTCACTCAAATCCAAGGGGGAAAAAAAAAATCATTCAGCTCCAATATCTTCATTCATATTTTGGGAGGTTTGCAATTTGCAAATCGTTGTCAGCTTTATCTTCCATAAATTGTATGGACAGAATTCCATCTCTAAACCAGAGAGATGGCCTCATTCTGTCAAGATGCAACACCTCCATTTCATGATCATTAAATTTTTGCAAGACCTACCTCAATACCCAAATTAAATAAATACCCAATTTACTTAAGGGTAAAGGATATCAAACACTTGAACTTCTTTTGAGGTTCTGCCAATGTATGATGAGACAAACCTGGATTCTGAACCTTCCTCACCAGGCTTCATCTACACTTGTTTTTGATGTCATTGTTGCTCACCTGATAGTCATTCCTCTTGATGTTTGGAACATCCATGTTATGGGTGGAAGGGCAGATATCCTCATACTTCTTGCTGGTGAAAATGTCGATTCCAACCAAGTGAACCTTGAAGGAGAAATGGGCATTCAGCAGATTATGACTCCCATAAAAAACGTGCATAGTCTTGGAGTTGTCAAAATATTAAAACGGAGAGAAAGGGCTCAGACAGACATTACCTTGGCGTGGCCGTGCTTGCCGGTCTTGGAAGTTGACATTTCGACGATCTTGCAGGGACGCCCCTTCAGGACCACAAAGCCGTTCTTGCGCAGACTGCTGCATTGCATGGGGTAGGTTACGGAAGCCCCAGCATCCCCACTGGTGAAATCGCTATCGGGATCTGTCATGATGGGTCGATTCTAGGGGTTCTTCAAAAAAAAAAAAAAAAAAAAAATCAGACATAGCTACATTTACCACACATTCGTTTTAAAGTTCAAACAACTGCTCAATTTTAACATATGATGCAATCAATCCAAACACGTAGCCTACCTAAACTACTGAAATTATTTTTAAATACATAAATGACACAAATACGGTGGTAAATACAGGTAGCTAGTCAACCTCGCTAACCCTAAACGTTATTTAACGGATGGCGGGAGTAGCTAGCTGACATGTGAATTTTATGAACTTGGATTTCGTTGAGATGTACGCGGATCGCGCAAAACGAAATGGTAAACCACGTTATTTACGATAAACAGCCCTGCGTACTTGCGCTGACATGTGAAACGTCGCAGCTTTGCGCGCTAGCTTGCCACGACCTGACACTATAAGTCAAGTGTGCGCCGAGCTAACACGCCAGCTAGACCGCTAAACATGACAATTCGACCCCAAAGACGCGAAGGCCGGCAGACCTAATCGCTTTAGATGCATCTTAGGAAAACACTTATGTTTAACCACGTGTCCAACGTGACCACCGCCGTTGATGCATTTTCGGGGAGACTGTTCAGCATTTAGCGATCCCGGTGCCCTGTCCACGTGTCCCAGCTGTGCCTATCCTTTCTGATGGGGAGCGGAAATAAGCGACTGAAGTCTGACGAAACGAGCATCATCATACCGAATTCACTCGTGACCTAACAAACCCAAAGAAAATTTGTAAAAAAAAATATATAAATAAAATAAACCCGCACACTCTTAATCAAGCCGGTCGCCATAAAGCACACCGGTTATATAAATGTGCGCGTTTGGCGTACCTGGCCTCTAGCCAGCGCAACTCAGGTAGCTACTTTGCTAATCATCTGATAGCTACGGCGGTAGCAAACCGGCTAGCGAGCTAACTAGGCCAGAAAGGAACATCTTATCAATGGTCTCAGTTTCATTCAACTTGGACGGAAGAGCAAGACTGTAGCTAAACGGTTAACTAAAATTATAAACTACTCCTCCGCTTGAAGTAGACTATGTAGCTAAAAGTTGCTATTTCCTTTAACGTTATCCCTAATCGCATCATTATTACATAGCAAACAACCAGATGACCATGTGGCTATCAAGGCAGAAAAATGTTCAGCCACGAAGTTGAAGTTGGCTAACTTAGTTAGCTCCCGTTCCGCGATGATTCAACTCTCTGCGAAAAGACTGTCGCCCGCTGGGTAATTCTTGTTAGCTAGTGAAGCATCTCTTTCACCAAAGGACAGCTAGTTAGCCGGGAAAAACTAAAGCGATTAATTTTCCACAAACAATGCATTTAATTAGGCTGGTTATTTCGTCAGCTACCGAAACGTTTACAATAAGCTACCCATCTCGCACACAGGATACCGCTGTGTACCGCTAACAAGCTAGGTAGCTAGCTGGCTAACTCATGCCAAAAACACGCTAACTGGGTTCTCTCTCAAGACACCGCAACCATCCGTTTACATTTTAAAACTTTTAAACCCCCTCGCCATTTCAAACGTAAAACTGTAACTCGTTCCAGCTGGCTATCCGGAGGAGCCATATGCTGGCTAACTAGCTACGAACTCGCAGAGAGCGCGCGTCTGGCCTGGCCTCCTCGTGCCTCTTTATTTTACCGTATCAGCCTAGAAATTACAACACGATCCCACACCCTGCCGCCTTGCAGTTACGCCGGCGAGAGATACAGCACTTCTTACACTTTCTACACTACTTTAGGTGTCCTTAGGGGAAATTGAACGTTGCGGAGCGTGAAAGACCCGCGGATAAATAGCTAAAATTTATTTATTTGCAACTGCCGAGAGAAGCACGCGCCATACCAGCCCTTACCTTCCAACAAAAAGGGAACGGTAAAGCGCAGGCGCGCCCAATTTTACTGCGGCAGCCTTCGCAGGGGGCGGGGTTAGTGCGGACACCCCGCAGTTTCCGGTTTATGTGCGCCTGACGTAACTTAAGATGTCCGACAATGATGGGGGTGGGGAATTTAAAATCTCATTAGGAGGAGGAAATTGTGAAGCCTCCAAACATTCTTCAACAAAACGATTTCCCGGTAAACTCATTTCACTGGAAATTAGTTGTTTGCAGCTGCAGTGGTGGTGGAAACCCACGGCCGGTGCTCAGAAGACGGCAATCGTTTATGCATTTTGAGTTGGATGTGTTTTATCTGAAACTGCCCAGTTGTGAAGTTAATAATTTAAGATCACGATGCTCCGGGACACCTTTCTCCCCCTGGTTAATTTGGTGGAATGGTGTTCAAAGCTTCTGACCACAAGGAAATAGCAATGCCATGGACAGACTTCGACCGTCTTCTGTTGACTGCAATACATTAAACACGTGCTCCTTTCTGCGTAACCTCTGAATCGCTCTGCACAACGTCTGGAAGTAGGCGGCCGCAGGTTGTGTGGCTGTCCATTTTCTCTGAGAGCAGTGTGGCACCAGATTTGGGTGATATATATATATATATAACAGGCCGATGCCTAGCAAGCCATTATAAGTGAGCACAACATGGGAATTTAATTATTCCATTACACAAAGTCGAACTGTTACAAGGCTTTTAACCGCAATAACAGCTGGAGAGCGTCATTATGAAATACTAAACTTAATGGTTCAAAGGTTGTGAGGTTGTGCCCTACGGTTGCATCCGTAGAAGACCTACCTTAATACGTTTCTGTGAAAACACACTTGCGTGTTTATCAGTGCTGCAATGTAAAATTATACTATAGGTCTCTGTGGAAAGCAGGCTACGAAATAATGCCATACCGACCACTATATATCAGCCTTCAGACTAAATTTAAATTAATGACGAAAGCCATTACCTTGCACAGCAGTGGCGTATCATGGTAATTAAGATTGTGTCGCAACCGGTACATAAAAATCCTTGTACGACTGATTTTGTTATTAAAGAACTGCCATTCATGGGAACGAAATTATGTTTAGACGTAGAGTAACTGTGAAACACCAGTATCCAGTATTTGCCTATGCACCACGTTAGCGCTGTATCCAAAACTTTTCTCATGTACTATTTATTAATTATGAATCTAGCAGGCGCCCAGCTTGAGTCCAACTGCAGTGTACTAAAAAGTGCAACATAATCAAAACGGCACAAGTCACTGACTGCAAGCTCAGCGCGTAGTGTTATCTTACAGTAACTGAAATATAATATTTCAATATGGGCAATTATGAATTCAAAGCAATGGGATCAGCTATGTGAGGGTTAAGGCACGAGTCACGCTTCCTTTTTTAGAAGCGGCGTCTTATATCGTGATTTTAGCGTCTTCATAGTGTGGACAATCGCAGAAAGAAGAAATTTTACTCTCACCATTCTCAAGTGTGTGTGAGCAACAAGGGGAAAACTGTTAAATGAAGGGTTTTAAAATACGGTCTTTTTAACACTGTGAAATAAAATCACCAGTGAAAAACGTCAAGTTGACAAACCTAAAAAAATAATCTGAAAACGTGTTATTTTATTTTAGTATTCCTGCGATCGGCTCTTGAAATCACTTCGGAAATTTTCCGACTGAAAAGTAAAAATGCGTTGGACGCATTTGGACACGCTGCATACACTGCCACGCTCTACCTCTAGAGGGCGACAGACAGCTGTTTATACAGAGAAAATTAAGGTACCACACCAGTTTTACCCGCTGGATTTCGGTTTATTCATCTGTGACCCCACTGGCTCTACAATATCATCGTTTTGATCGAAATATGTTCTTTTGTCAGTGTTTAACTCATTGTTGTAGTTCTCGTTTCTCTCTGCGGTGTCAACCAACAAATCTGAGAGTGCATAATAGGAGCCTTACAAAAAACGGTGTTACGCAAAAGTAGGACCAACATTGTGCATTCATTCTTGTGTTTACGCAATCTGTTACCAACAGAAAAAGGGAGACTGTATTCCCTGACCTTACTTGCCTTTCAGAGACAGCAAGGTTGATAAACGATGTGTTTGCTTTATCATTAGAACTGAAAAATGTTTACTGTAGTCTTGATCATTTTTATCAATATACTTAAATTAGTCACATACAGAAGTCAATGTACGAGTTTGCTGAAAAGCTTCTACACACTATATCTACACATCAGTTTACACACAACTGTGAATGTGTACATGTTTACATCTTAAATTGTGCCTCAAGAAAATGTATCTCAGTCATTTGTTAATGCAGGTTTTGTCATTGAAAGATGTTTGCATAATCACTTAAAAAGTTTGGACACACCTACTCATAGAAGGGTTTTTCTTTATTTTTAATATTTTCCACACTGCAAAATAACTGTAAAGACATCAAAACTATGAAATAACACAAATGGAATTATGCAGTGTCTAAAAAGTGTTAAGACTATCTTATATTTTAGATTCTTCAAAGTGTCTATATTTTTTTAATTAAAAAATTTGTTTTGGAAAGAAAGTAATACATGGTCATTAACTTCAGTATTTATATTTGTTTAAGAAACACATTTCAAGGGTTTAAGCATAAGTCCTTATATCAAAATGTCTTTGAATACATGTTTCCCATTGTGTTAGTCAGGTGTGTCCAAACGTTTGACTGGTACTGTAAGTCCAATGTTTTTTTTGCCTCACAAAGTGCAGCTCCAATTTCCATCGACTCATCAGATCTTAAATCCGAGACATTAGCAGCATGTTATCTTACTGCGGTGCCAATCCAAATGGAAGTAAATGACAAATAGCGTTGACATAAGGCTCCCCATTAACATCAATAACACACTGTTGCATTTTTAGACAGGACATTTTAGTGCCCAGCTGATGAACATGTTTGCACTCATGTCTGAGTTAAAATTTAACTGAAGTCTGTCCAAGTCTTGCTTTCCACTGAGGAAAGAACAGTTGATTGTTGCAGTCAAAATTTACATGGGTGTTTTGAAATGGCAATGTTTTTCTCAGCAATATAATGCTATAATAATAATAATAGTAATAATATATGTGAACACACACACCTTTTATGGCATTTTCCTTTTATTAAAGATTGTGGTGTTGCTTGTATGTTCCAGCAACATTTTTCTACAAATAAGGTCAAGGTAAAATCACCTGAATTATTGTCAGCATTGTCATTGGATCACATTTAAGATCTGAAAACTCATGCGCAGAAATCCTGGTAAACTCAGTGTTTCAGCTGCTTGCTTGAGCCAGTTGAATATGAAAATAGGAGATGTGAAAGAAACTTTCCTTTAAAGTTTTGAAAATCTAAACAGTATGCTGAGTAATCTGTTAATACTGTATTTTAAAGTGCTTTCCCGTTTTCTACAAACTATAACTGTGACTCCAAGTTCTCTCTACCATAGTTTATATTACCTCAGTACGAGCACAGTCATACTGCTTGGACAGACAGCTCTCATTAAATCACCTCTGAATCCACTGCCAAGTCAACTCCATACGTATTGTGTAGGGATGTGTACATTTGCGAGCTTGTAGTTCTCTCTTTGCTTCCTATGCACTGTGCAGCTAATTGTGTCATTATAGGCAGAGTCAAGGCACAACAGCAGTCTCTATGTATAAGCTGTAACTCATAATCATAATGATTACTGACCAACCCTGACAAACTATAATATCAGAGCACATTGACTGACTGACCCAACTTAAGACTGCACAATGTTGTCTTAAGCTGTCTTTGGAGCAAGCTAGCTTGCTGTGAGTTTGTACTCATTTTGAGGGCCTGAAGGGGCTAGGCTGTTGTAAGTCTCATTCATGAAATTGAATGACCAAATCTGCTACTCCCCCTGAAAACAGCCTGTTTATTTCTAGAACAGAGAGAAGTGCTGGGGAAAAAATGACTAAAAATATGAAATGGCAATTTTCATTCAAAGAAACCTAATTGATGTGTTTCTTACATTCCAAGGAATGATTTGAAATGAAGAAAATCCAGTATCTTGTATGGTCCCTTTAAAAGCAGTGTGTTGGGATCATTCAAGATGGCGGTTAATATGGCAATATGCCAAATTTTACATGCCATACCACAAGTGCAAAAAAAGAAAAACTTTACCAAGCTTGCACTCATTCTATGTGTCTAATACAGGTTAATGTGAATGCAAACTTCAGTGTTGAGGTACCATGTATGGTATTTCATTATGATGTCTTATCTACATCAGCATAACAAATACCAGAAAATTAGCATTGAAATTATAAAAAAAAAATGGAATTAAAAATATTTTGTTTTACATTACCTACCAATACTGCAAAATACCACATAGTTATTAATACTACATAATTATTGTCAATTAATTGACAATAATTACATAGTATTAATAATTATGTATTAATAATTATTATCAATAATTATGTAATTATTGTCAAAATATGTAACACAAGCACTCACACACAACCTTTGAAAAACAAAAACAACTTCAGAGGATGCACCTCTAGAGTCCTTTATGGTTCAGTAGCTGCAAAAATATATTTTTGAAACCCATTAATGTATTTCGTGGTATGAGACCATGACAGTCATAAAAAAAGAAAACACTGACGAGCACAACTGGTAACAGACATGGCTACTTATGAAAACCTGCGGTGTCTCTTTGACGCGGCGGGGGGGGGGTCGGTCACGCCTCCGACGAGGACTTGAGGTGGTGGAGCTCGGTGGCGGCTTTGGCGTCGGGCGGCACCTGGCGGTGCCGACGCCTGCGCTGGAACTCGGCGGTGATCGCCTCGAAGGTCTTGCCCTTGGTCTCGGGCACGCGGCAGTACGTGAACACCGTGGAGCCCAGGAGGATGACGGCGAAGATGATGAAGACGTAGCTCCCGCACAGGGCCTTCGAGTGAGGGCGGGGAGAGAGAGAGAGGGCGGAGACGTGATGCGCCAGCGGGCGTGGCTCAGCGCACGGAGGAGCGAGCTCCGCGCCTCTCAGGCCGCGGTTCTGAATCTGAGGCTGGGCGCTTCCATGCCTTCTGCTGCGCTGGTAAAAATCCAGCTGTGCAGAATGGTTTCTGAATGCGCAAGGTATTGCAGTAGAAGGCAGAAAAGCGACATCTTCTGAGCAAATGCATTTAGATTCATGCAACTAGCTGACCCTCTCATTCAGAGCTACTTACAAAAGTACAGCTAAATACTAAAGATACTAAATCTTAATAAGTTATGTGATGTGATAAGTGAAAAGGTATTTACCTTCCGGTGTTTTTGCCTCCTGTTTTTGAGTGTGCTTTGCCACAAATCAATATTTTCGATCAAGCAATCGGCTTTAGCCTCACAGCCAGGGAAGCCGCTAATCTCAGATTAATAAATACCTGCAGATTTCACTTGCCTCCATATTGTGTTGTTCACGCAAAAGTGCAACACTGTCCCTCTGTTTCGTTCTCAAGCATTAAGGAGATCAAGGTTATAATGCAGTGAGTGTTCAATGAGGGATTCCGTGGGGGGTTGCACTTACCCCTTGAGCTGCTCCTGAAAGGTACTTATACTCACAAGGCCACGGTGCACTCAGGCAGGCCTTTCGACTGCATTCCGCACCATGGCGTGCATTGGATGCCACCGCTGGCAACCCTGGCCCAGCACCCCCCCATCACTACCAAACCCCCTTTCCCCCCCATGTTGCAACCTGTGCCCTGCTTGATTTAGCATGCTGCGGCCCCCGCCTCACCTCTATGTAGGGGAAGCACATCCCGATGACGAAGTTGCTGGTCCAGTTGCAGCAGCCGGCCAGAGCGATGGCGGCCGGCCGGGGGCCCTGGCTGAAGAGCTCGGCCACGATGAACCAGGGGATGGGCCCGGGGCCGATCTCGAAGAAGCAGACGAAGAGGAAGATGGCGGACATGCTCACGTAGCTCATCCAGGAGAAGGTGGCCTGCGCGGGGCAGGGGAGAGGGGGAGAGAGCGCGGTCAGGGCAGGGCGACCGGCAGAGCTCCCAGCACAGGGTTAGATAATGCTGCCAATAATCTGTTCACGCCACATCTGAATCAACCATTGGGCCACACGTCATTGAGTAAACAAGGTCAAATGTGCCAAAGGTACACACAAAGTGTTTTACTCTTCTGTGAAGCTGTGAAGCTCCAGGACCAAGGAGGGCAGTCCTTGTAACACTGACAAGCTCAGGATCTGTGGTAGCATCTTTTAGATCAAATGCAGACACACCCAGACAAATTAGGATCTGATAATCAGCTGGCCAACTTGTTGAAATCCACTCTAATTCAGATGCTTTATGCTGTAAAGTGTGTGTTTTTCAGAAATATAACTGTCCATCCATTTAAGTTTGTGTTACATAAAAATAATTTAAAAAATAAGACCAGTATGCAACGTATCAGTGCAGGGGAGCCGTTCAGTTAAGATTTGCAACCTGTTTTCCACCAAGGTGCCCGAGTGGTCTGAAGTGTGAGAGGCCCTTCGGTTGGCTCAGAGCCCGCACGGAACCCCCCTCCACCCGCGCTCGGGAGACATACCTGGTAGACCAGCCCGACGGACATGGCGACCGCACAGCAGCACATCCCTCCCAGTCCAATCAGAATCAGCGTGCGTCTGCCGGCCCTGTCCACCAGCAGCACCTGAAACACACACACACACACACACACACACACACACACACACACACACACAACAGTGGGCATGCTGATAGAGCAGTGGGGCAACAGCAGAGGGAGAGCTTGCTAAAGGAAGACAGATGACCACAAAGCTAGCAGCGCTTTAACACCGCGCTGCTGTTTTACCCTCCTGTTGGGCTGGTTTGGGATTCAGTAAGATTGACAGGAGGAAAAACGGAAACTCTGAGAAACCTCAGCAGGCTCAGTGCCATGGCCTTCACTTCAGGCTGCTGAGGTGATCCGGTATGTTCCTGAGCGAGGCGGTTGAGGCGCGTGTGTTCAGTGGCGTGGCGTCGGTCACTGCGGTCCCGATGTTCAGCAGCGCGCGCGTTAAATCAGCGCGTAGCTCTGACGCTCAGCAGCTCGTGTGTTAATCAGTAGCCGGCGTGCCGCCGCCGTGGCCTGGCCGCTCTCCGCTCAGGATCCGGAGCTGTTTGCGCAGCCGGTGCGTCCTTGAACCGCGCTCAGCTCAGCCGATAAGGCCTGGCCACGCTCCGCCGGCGGATACGGCACCCTCCCGCCGTCCCCCGGGGGCAGCCGCCCACGTCGCTCCCGGATACCGCTTATCAGCCCCGATCGGCATGACCAGACCTCAGAAAGCCCCCGTCGCACAACGCCAGCACAGCCACACTCATCTTCACTGCCCTCAACTCGGCTTTTGTTTATTCATTTCTCTGCTTGCCAGTTTCAGTAAGGATCACCCACCAGCAGTAAATTCCTATGTATGTACAGATGCCTTTGTGGCTTGTGCATGTCACATTAAATCATTTTAATCATGACAAGGATACATAATTCTAGTTAAAACGAAGACTTATAACAATTTTCTTTTCCTTACAACCAAATGGTTACATGTGCAGTGCACATTAGCTGTCAGTGCCACTCACTGCCAATTTAAAGGTAAGTTCCCATTTTTGCCCTCAGGCCTCCACTGATTGACACTGCGCATGCATACATAGTGAAGAATTAAACCAAACATTTCTCTATTCAGGAATAGTTTGATATCCCTCTTGAGATGCTAAAATTGCACTGTAGGGAGATCTGATTACTGCTGTCATGTTACTAAGAGATGAGTGCATTGTTGGAATGGTATTTGACTTTGAAGAGAAGGAACTACTCACCGACACCATGGTGAAAATGGTGTTTATGACACCAACCCCGATGGTGGCAAACACCGGCTTGGAGACGCCCGCTTTGAGGAAGATGGACGTGGAGTAATAAAAAATCTGACCAAAAGGCAAAAGCAAATATTATTGTTGTGTGGAATACAGCCAGGGCAATAAAGCTGCAGTTCAGCAGTGCTCTGCTAAGGCGCGGAGAGTGGACTGAGAAAAAGCAGGGCCTCGCTTACCGCGTTGATCCCGGAGAACTGCTGGGACAGGTGCATCATCAAGGCCACCGCCAGCTGCTGGCGGTAGGCGGAGGAGCACACCAGCGTAATGATGGACACCTGCTTCTCCTTCATGGCCTCCTCCTTCTCCTTCTTCATCTCAGCCATGTCTTTGGAGGCGTCGTACTCCCCCCTGAACCTTTTCAGACCTGCGGAGTCCAAGCCAGACGTGCCCATTGAAGAGAAATGGGAGATTTCATTGTAAAAAAAAAAGTCAACCTCATGCACAATTGGCTGGGTTGCTGTGATTCTGTGATTGCATGTTCATATTGAAGGTGGTGAAACTTTCTCCAGTGGGAAGAATTATCACTCAAAAATCCTGAATAACTCCATCGCAGACACAGAGTAAAGGCGGTTCACTTGGACATAGAAAGACAAAAACAGAATAGTGGAACTAGACGACTCTCGTGTTCCCTTTTTTACTCTTATTTTTAGAATCAGCAGTTGCACACAGCAGGGTCACCTCAACGCCACATCCTCTGCACTCAAGCAGGAGTGCTGAAACACAATGCATGCATTCCTCTGATACACTGACACATACCCAATGGCTATTTTTAGAACTTCAAATCCCACGGTGCACAGCAGGAGGAAAAACACCGAACAGAGCATGGGTGCATCCCCACTGACGCCCATCTGAGCAACTCATAAGCACCTGATGAGTCACTAAAAGCTGCTAGTGAGCAGTGCTTCAAGGTGCTCTTGTCACTTCAGCAGTCCTGCATGACCGCAGAGGTTGTTGTGGGGAGGCGAACCTAATGTGCAGTTGGCAATTTCAAAAGCAGTTGCATAAAGAAAAAAGCTTTAAAAATGGTTGTATTTTGAAAAATATTAACAAAATACATAGTCGTTATTGTTTGGATGTTACATTTGAACATCTTGGAGGGGGAAGCCTTCTAGGATCCCATCAACATTAACATGTAAAACATCCCCGTTAGGCTAAGCCACTCTACAGACGTACAGAACCAGGTTTGTCCTTGCTCCCAGTCTCTCTCCCTACCTCCCTCATTCCCTCTCTCTCTCCGTCTTCCCTCTCCCTCCCTCCCCCTCTCCCTCTTCCCTCTCCCTCCCTCTCATTCTCCCTGCTCCCTCTCTCTCTCCCCCGCTCCCTCATTCTCCCAGTTCCCTCCCTGTCTCTCTCTCTTTCTCTTTCTCCTTCCCTCTCCCTCTCTCTCTCTCTCTCTCTCTCTCTCTCGGTGAAACGTCGGCTGTCTCACTCTTGCACGCCTCCTCCTCCTTGCCCAGTTTGATGTAGAGGTAGCGCGGGCTCTCCGGGCACAGGGGCAGCAGCAGGGTCTGCAGCACGGCAGGCGCCCCGGACAGGCCCAGCAGCAGTGGCCACATGGTGTCATTACCCAGCAGGAAGTCCAGCCCCAGGACCTGACGGACAGGAAGTGGGAGACCACACCACTGATTGCAGGCTCAAACAAGCATCCATAAGCACTCAAATATCAACACATAACGGACGCAATGCACAGACATTGCGCAGGTCCCCCATGCACAGACATACAGTGTCCTTCATATTTATTCATACTGCTAACTAAATGGGAGTAAAAAACTGATACAACTGAAAGAAATGTGTTAGTTTTTTTGCTGCTGTTCTGACACCTCTAAAGGGCAAGGTTTGACCATTTCTCTTGACATAATTTCAGTAGGTCCTTCATAACTTTTGGTTTCTGTTTGCAAACCATTTTCTTAAATTGGATTGGGGTCTGGAGACCAAGGCTGAGAATCCACAGATGTAAAACTGGATTGTACACTGCATTTGATCTAAAAGATGTAGTTTGATGAATGCCATATTTATGCAAGCAGCTTGAACGTCTTGACTGATGGAACATAATTATGACTCCCTCTTAACGAGGGCCCCACAACACCACCAAAACATAAGACACCCCTGCTATATTCCACAATAGACATGGGTTTTTTGTAAACAAAAGATTTGCCTATTTCATGCCAAACATAAATGCTGGTGAGCATATTCAATTTTGAATAAATCTGCCCATAAGACATCCTTCCAATCATTGTGCAGATGTAGTTTGCCAAGTTCAAGGCACCTCTTTTTGTGGTTTTCCTTCAAAAGTGGTTTCTTCCTCGTAACCAAGCCGTGAATGCCATATTCATCCCAGCAACTTGAAATGCTGCTTTTTGAGACTTTGAGCCTTGAAGGTGCCAGTTTGCTTTGAAGATCTCCAACTGTTGCCTTTGGAGTTACATCTACCTCCTGAACCACTAGTCTCACAGCCTGTGGTGCCAAGATGCATTTGCATCCTCACCCTTGCAAAGTGGCCACTCTACCAGTAGCCTTAAATTTCTAATCACAATGGCCAGTGGACAGTGCTAGAGTTTTATATATTGCTTTAAAGCCATCTTACAACTTCTGGAGGTTAGTGACCATTTGCTGTAGTCTATAGAGAGCTCTCTGACGTTATCTATAGTAATAACACGTGACCTAAATTCTGCATGAACTCCCTCTGTTTTTTTTATTATTGAATAATGTTTGTTCGTACATAATCAAAGGTATGGCAAAATATGGAGGGCTCTGTGTGTGTTTGCATGTGTACATATTTATGTATACATAAAAAATAGTATTGAACAGTGACATTTATATACATCCTCTACACACACACACACACACACACACACACACACACACACACACACACACACACACACACACTCATTTTAGGCCAGACTGAAAAAAGAAGAGAGAAATTCACCAGTGCACTAGACCCCATGATCATGTTTTTTCAGTTCTGATTAGATCTCATCGGTACAGTCTTCTTGACCTCACACTGTGGTCACGTCACAAAAACAAAGCACGCACGGGCCTAGCACATGCACAGCACATCACATAGCCCTGGAAGAAAAGGCAGCACAGCTACGACACAATCAGGGTCCACTGAAATGCTAAGCTCAGATAAGGCTGTTATCAATATCCAATAATTACACCTAATCAACTTTCACATCCTTGCCAGGGCATGCTACGCCCCAGCAACACCTGATCGAAGGTTGCAAATATTACATAAGATTAATTTCAACATTCCAGCTCAGTGTCTTTTTGAAGGAAGGCGGCACCTCGCTGAAGCAGCTTGCAGCTTTCGATGGGAGCTAGACAGAATTTCCCCGCACTCACCTGGCTGATCAGGATCCCTGTGACAATGGCCAGCTGGTGCAGCGTTCCCAGCGCCCCTCGGTACGCCACAGGAGCGATCTCACCAATGTACATGGGCACCAGGCCGGAGGACAGGCCTGAGAAAACACAGCGCTCGAGTTCAACGGGGCAGACTGCTGTTCAAAGATGTGCTCATGGGAAATGAAGTCCACAGCTAGCCTGCTCACACTGCCCAGCCCTCATCCTCGGACCTCACTTCCCACCAGCTTTGTGGAACATTTTGTGCACTGAACCCACCTCAGAACGCAATAATAAACACTCTCATATCAAACTTCACAAGGACCCCAAAACTCAGCCACCACAAGCATCTATTCTACATTGCGATCTATCCAACAGTTCTGTAATTACAGTTCCAAGCAACTGAGGGTACTTGCAATGTCTCAAACATTCAAAGGTGTGTGGAATTTACTGACTTGCAACAGCAGGAAAACGTTTTGTCTTTAGTTTTTTTGGGTAAAAACATGACTTTACCGGTCATGTGCAAACGTGACCGGCCATGAGCATCCTTACCGCAGTAGAATCCCATTACGGCTCTTCCTGTGATCACCATGAGGTGGGGTGGGCCCATTCTGGCTAGGCCCATGAGGAGACTGGCAGTAATGGCCAGGACATTAATCATCAGCATCCCCTTTATCCTGGAGAAGGAAAACCTCTGTGATCAGCAGCCTGAGACTCGATCATTGTGCGACACTCAGTCTAACACGCTAGCCTCCTGAGTCTGAAGTATACTGACTTGGGAATGTTGGGCTTGTTTGAGGTCTTTTTTTTAGCTGCTTAGATGCTGTGTGGATGCTGTATGCATGTGCATTGGCTGACTCTGTGAACAGGATCAGTCATCCAGATCACATGAGGATCAGTAAAATCTTCACCTTTACAACATCTGTATATTGTTCATCCAACAAAAAAATCAGGCGTCTTTCTCATGTGCGTAGGAAGACTGTTTGCAGTGGATCAAAGACACAGCAGCATACCTTACTCTCAAGAACTTGACAGGCACACACAGACATTCTCTGGAAAGGTATTACGAGTTTATTCTACCACTTGGAATTACCAAAATGGAATTCAGTGATGCTTAATGAGATGCCTTACAAGGCTGGTGCATAGGTAACTGATACACATGTATTTTGTTACCATAGAACAACCCAAGGTTACTTTGTTTGATTGCATTTCTCCTTTTTTTACGCAGCCCTGTTGTGGAATTGCCAATTTGTATAGCAGGCTGGTATCACTGCGACAGCCTCTGCACTTTTGGAGGATCGCTGAGGCGAGACGAATGCAATCCTCCAGCACGCTCGCATAAAGCCAATAGCTGTTTTTCACACTACACTGGAGGACAGACGCTGCTCCGCTGGTGTCACCCGAGCGGCTCGCAGATGGCCAACGAATCGAAGGTCGTCCGAGAGCGGCGAGACGAGGAAGCCCCGGCAGAACTGCCCACCCCTACAGCCCGGCGGAGCAAAGCCAGTTTGGTCTGACGCGTTTGGGTCACGGTCACTCTCAGCAAATTACGCAGCTGGTTTCGAACCCAGGCTCAGTCCACTCGGCCACCACTTAAACCAAGTGAGTTGCTGACAGACCACTCGGGGTCTTCCCCGAGGTGCCTTTTAAGGTGTGACTCACAAAGATTGACTAAAAAAAAATGAAGGCCTGCCATTTGTCAGTCCAGGGCTTGTGAAAAGCCACACCTCAGCTACCTTGTGCAGACGGGCCACGCGCACCACTTCTCTCACCTGCCCCGCAGGTCCCCGACGAAACCCACCAGGAAGGAGGAGGCCACGCCCCCGATGGAGAAAATGGCCACCGACAGGGACCAGTACATGACCACAGAGGGATGGAGCTCCTCCTCTTCGGTGTCGTTGGAGCGGGTGAGGTTCTGCGGCAGCACCCCCAGAGCGCGACTATAGTGCCTCTCGATGATCTGCAAACCCAGAGCGCAGGAAACGCCTTTCATCAAACACTACAGCGCTGTGCCCACATGCTGTTGCTCCCAGAAAAGGAGAAACTTGTATGTTGATTCAATCTTGGGCACATTTTTTCAGACGACTTTTACTCAAGCATTCATTCAGTTTTTAGACATTGGTGCCATCTCCAAATTGATATTCTGTGTTTAGTGAACCCCTGATTGGAAAAGCTCAACATGATTTTAAATATTTGGTTGTTGGTATCCTATTTAGATCCTATTTCATCAGAAATTAACAGTCTCCATGCCATTTTCTGGTAGTAGACACTTACAAATCATAGGCAATATATTTTACATGTCACTTCTTAAGTATTAATGTTATTCTGTAATTGACGCATTTCTGTAATCGACACAACTTAAGCAATGTACTTATTATTTTTTAAATAATTATCCAACTTTTGTATATTGATTTTGAGCACGCATTTTAAAGATTGTTTCTTACTAGACTGTTTGCTTACCCTTTGAGGCGCGTTGATGACGCCAAGGCTGTATCCATACTGCAGAGACCCAAGGGCAGCGGTGAACACGGCCAGCGCCAAAGTTCCGGAGAGCTGCTACATGATACAAGCGCAAAAGCCTGACAACAGTGCAGTTTATTCATCGAATTTGAATTTGTACAACCAGTGCTAGGGCCCGCGGTGCCGTACTGCCCTGAGCTCCCACGTCAGACAGAACTCTGCGCGCTGTGCTGTTGTCGCAGCCGTTCTCGTTCAGTGGTAAGAGGAGAGGTTCCCCTTTGCCGTTTGAGAGGGAGAACGTATTGTACATCGGGTCATCTCGCTACAGGTAATCTTCAGATGAATATTTCAGCGTTCAGGCGCTCACGGGAGCAATTAAAGAGCGGCAGAAGGCAGGTGCATAGTTGTCGATGGTGTCAGAATATTCAAGAAAATACAGAACCCCCTTCTCCTTCCTCTGTGAGAACGTGTAGCACGTCCACATCAAAAAGGCTTTGCTCTAATGTTCGGTTTGAATTAGGATGAACTAAAACCTCTCATTTAAAATGGCGGTTTATTTAAAATTCAATATACATCAGAATTGTAATATTTAAATTACATGTCTTGACTCAGATTTCGAAAACATTTAAAAATTAAAAACAAAGCGCAGAAACTGCATTATTTTACAAGATTTATTGGTTTTCATTATTTGAACACATACAGGTGCAAGTATAAAATGCGAACACTGGGTTTAAACAACCTCTATTGAAACCCATATAATTTTGACATTAAGACAACAGCGGTATATAAGAATTGAGTATTACATATGAATGTTCATAATTCTACATTTAACTTAAAGATATTGCAGTACCATATATAACAAGTTATACATGGAATACCGTAAGTTTTATTTTTGTGTTTGTTAACCTGAAAACCAATTTACCTTTCCAGACTCCATCCCGGGGACGCCTGCTCCGCTCCTCTTCACCAAGCTAATAGTAGTTCCAAAGTTCTCTTAGGCACTGATTACAGACCCCCTCAGTCCAAGTCTCTGGATAATCATCAATCGGTGGATCACGCTGCATTCACGTTCTAGCCTTACCTGTACAGACAGAGGAGGAACACCCCTCCCTGCCCCAACTATATCAATTTATTTAGCCTCCCCCAGTGGCGAAATGGACGCTGAGCATTGAATTAATTGATCATTCTTACGTTTTATTTTATAGAACAGGGAAATACATTCAAATACATCTAATTAGTAAACAAACCATGACACCTTCATTATCACCGGAATGATCCTGTCAAGACGCACTCTACTACTGTCAGCAAATATTGAACGAGAAAGGGACCGCACTTGTTGCTTGCTTAAAATTAAAATCCTTCGTGTTTACTACCTTTGACTGACCTCACAGATGATGAATATAAAACCAAAAGGGTGGATTAACACTGGAAAATGTTTAATCGTGACCCACTCGTTAAATCATTACGATTTGGACTTTTGCTTGCGAAGCAGTGCCGAGCTAGATAGTAGCTGAGTGGCTATCTGCGAGGAAACATTTGTCAGAACAAATTTCTAGATGACGATACACATGTATCAATGTAGACTATTCTGCAAATTAATTTAACAAAGAAAAACGACGGATCTCTGTTTTCAGTCTTTAGATTTTAATAATTCAAATACAAAACAGCCCATTTGTAAGAACTACTAATATAAGAATCAATGGCATGTAGTGATTACAGTAGAGACAATCATTACTGTTATAGCTATTCCCATCTTGTAATAACATGTACAATTTAATAATGTATAATTGTAATAATCAAGCAACCGCTGAAGTGAGGCAGAATGAACGGAGAAGTGGTTAAGAATTTGAAGTTTGAATTTGGATCTGGTATATGGAAGTATTTAGATACTGTAACACCTAAGAAATAATTGCATTTTGTAGAAACGTTGTGCAGTTTAATTAAGTGCCCGGATGCCAGTGGCTATGGTAGGAAAAAAATCCACTCCACCACCTCCAAATAAGAAGGGATTGAACAAAGGAAACACGCAATTTGCACTGTAATCCAAACCGACAAGACACCTATATTGAGACGACTGTACAGTGAGTGTGGACTACACCGCCAAGCGCCATGAAAACACTAAAAATAACGCAGGTCAAATGATTATTTCACCTTTCAAACAATTTAATTCAGGACATTGCCTGCACTATGACAATTCTTTTTGTAATAATGTATGTGATAATTCTAACAAGCATTAATCCTGTTTAATACCTAATTACTTCAGAGAGGTGTTATTGCAATGGACCAACATACAGGATTCCAGTCATGTTTTTTATTATGTCTAAAATAATTTGACCATTTTTAAGGCTACATTTTTAGTTCCCCACAAGTGTGTGTACCCCCTGTGGTACATATACCTTTTGCCTTCCATCTTTGCAGCCATCTCCAACAATGCATAATCATAATAACAGGTTTACAACTATAATCCACAGTAAAGTTGTTTAACTAATTGCATTATTAATAATGTTATTACACAGATGTACAGTCCAAAATGTCTTATATTTTCTTGGCATTTTTATTTTACCTCACATCTACAATGGCCCTAAAACTCCCTTAACCCTTCGCATCCCATTTAGGTGGTTATGTTGGGCACATATTTTAATTTTCTTATATACTTTTTCTTCTTTGTGCACCTGTATTTTGGCATTGTCAACTGTATACTAGGCTCATGTTGCCACAATAACCTCTGCACTCAGGAGCACTGAAGTGAGACTAATGCAACCCTCCAATACACTCTCACGCGGCTAACAAATTTTTTTGCAAGTACGAGTCACACAGTGCAACACAGTGTAGTGGGTGCTCATTGGAGGGCAGACGCTACTCTGAGCGACTGGCGGGCGGCTGACGAATTGCAGGAGCAGCAAGACAAGGAAACCCTGGCCGGCCCACCCCTCTTCCTGGTGGACAGAAGCTTATTTGTTCCGCTGCTGTGGGCCACTGGTTATTGGTGGCAGATTACATGGGCAGTTTCGAACCCGAGCCGTGTGGCTCTGCCTGTGCTCGAGGATGCCTTGTTGACTGAGCCTCTCGGGAGCCCCAATGTTGAGCACGCGAGTCACCTTGGCAGATAAGGGAAAAATTCTTCGCAGTGACTTTGATCTTTGGTTTTTTACTCAATCAGCAAATTTGATTTTAATGACTGCAGAGGGATAAGAGTGAGAAAAGCTGACATACGCGGGGAGCTCAGCTTTACCGAGGACACGCATCTGCAACGGGGTTAATAATACACTGTTTCAAAGCAGGGGCCAAAGTCTGAGGGTCGCTCTCTAACATGTTATTGAAGGAACACAGCGTTAAGCCAGGACACATGGAGCTTTGAAGGGAAAAACAGGACCCAGATCCCATCTCCAGAACATGAGCAAAAACAAATGCAAAAAGAGAGGGAGAGAGAGAGAGAAAAAACGCACACTAGTTTAATTTTATTCATCCATTTTTTATTTATTTTTTTTTAAAAACAGGACCTTACTAATGCTTGTCATCTGAAAACATAAACTGTGACAGTACTTGGAAAAATCAGAGATGAGACAGTCCAACTGTATGGTACCCTACAGCCATCGAACGTGTTCCATTTCAAAGGCCACATGGTCATGTGTTGTGGTTGCGGTCTCGGTCGATGTGTCGACGCCGCAAACGAAAGCCCCTGTGAACTCAGACGGACCCCTTTTCCTCACACCATGTTCCCACCAGGATAGAAAAGGAAAAGAAATCAATTCAATCTGCAGTACAATTTATTGCTAAAACCCTGTCTCAAAGGTCACGCCTGTCTCCACCACCCCCCCTCCCCAACAACAGTATGCTTAACTGTTTATTTATTTAGTTCTCAAATATAAATATCTATAGTGTGCAAACATTACTGGTGACCCAGAAAACTCTGAAAGCATTAAAATGATTTTCCCCCTCCCAAACTGTTACTGGTAATGGTAACAAAATGGTAAAAACAAAACGGACATCTATTAAAAAAAAACATACAAAAATATGACATAATTGTAACATAGTAGTGATCCTTCTCCAACATTGACATTCTCAGCATTGCAAAGCACTTCCAAACTCTAAAACCCCAGACGGGGGTGGGGGTGGGGGTGGGGTCCAACATAAAAAAGAATGCTTTTGTAAACCAAAGGAAAAGCACAAAGGTTTCTCCATTAACACGCCGTGATGTCCATTACACACACAGACAGAAAGGAAGTGAAGTCACTGTCGCCACAGAGATATGGTCTCACGGAATCCTGCCTTCTTCAGCAGCTGGGGATTCTGGGAAATCACAGGCCTCAGATACAGTAGATGCACGGTGGAAGATTCTGTTTTCAGTGGCGTGGTTGCAGGTCATCCTCCCGTTGGCTGACAGTTGATGCTGGAGCGTGTGGGCGTTTTTTTTTCCTCCCCATACAAAGACAGGGGTTAATGCTACCAGCCCAAGCTTGCACACAAGGCACAAATCAAACGGTCTTTCTCGTTCCTTTTTAAGTGGAACCTTCTCAAAACAGACAGGCAAGTCTTGCACCCCCCACTACCCATTTCAGGACCTCTGCAATCAAACCTCTGGTTACACACAGTGCCAGAAACAAAACAAAAAGAACAAAATGAAACATTCTGCACAAGACCCACATAAGGAGATATACACAGGTGATTTTTGTTCAGATATCTCTGAGCATAGATGATCAGCATATTTGCAATGTATAGCTCTCTTTTTAAGAACCAATCATTTTTTCAGTAGTTTAACTAATTGTTGCATCTCAAACAAGAGAGACGTGGCGTAACAGTGTTAATATCCAATAACAAAGAAAAGAATCAAACAATTGAAATAATAATTGAATATCAATCAGTCTGCATCTCATTTTTGTTTACATCATGCTTTGCTCTATACAAGAAAAATCCCTAACCACTGTAAGACTGGAAAATGGGTAAAAAAAGAGACAGGAATCAAATAATCAAACTTTAAGTGTTACTTGGACTACTGTACAATGGAATTTTACACTCAGTGAAACTGTACAAAAACATTGGGAGTTTGGGAGCAGTGTGTGGACGTTTGTTCTGTTAAGAGCTCTGTGTCATTCTGTTGTCCCGGGACTGTGGGCCACCGATGTGACCTGCAGACCCCAGCCATACAGCCCTCGCACCTCTGCTAGCCCAGCTTTTAAACCCCTGCACAGGTCCAATGTATTTCGGGACTACAAAAAGGAGCAAATTCAAAATTTGCCACAGCAGAGTCAGACAGACAGGAAAGATGTGGAAGTTATAATCGTTACCTTTTTGCGGTTTTCAGGACCAGCGTTCACTAACATTGATATTATAGTGTTGCTGTTGGACTGGTAGAGCACCCTTATCGTTTATAGGCTTTACAGTGATGGGTGGGAACGCAGGCTCTACGATCCCGACTCTGTTCAGCTGGCACAGTAAAAGTCACAAAGCAAAAGCACTGAACGTGACTCTTATTTTGAAGTGCAGCCTCAGGGCTACGACGCCCAATCTCCAGTCTGTTCCTGGTGGCACTGTCGGCCTCGCTCAGAGCCCAGCCCCCCGGTTTCTCTGGCATGTGTGACACGGGTCTGACTAAAGTGGCATTATCACTCCAAACGAGGCACACATTTTACCAAATAATGCAAGTATTTCAAAACACAATTAAGTTTAAACCGACAAAGAAAGAAAAACAAAACAAAAAAAAAAAAACGAGGTAGGTCAATAATAGGAAGAGCGACACATTATTTGTTTAAGTTTTTTTTCTTTTTTGCAATAACACCTAAAAATCCACAGGTAGCCACACTTTGCAGGTAAGTTATAGAGATAATGAAGACTGAAAAAAAGAAAAACATCTTTCAGACATACTCTTAAAACCATTTGGTGACAAGGTTATGTAAAGAACTAAGAGCGAAGATTTCACACAGACCTGTAGAAATCTATTAATTCGAAGGGAAGACGTGGTAGTAGGGGGAAGTGGGGTGGTGGCCATATGCCAAAAACACCACATCAGCAGTAACAAATCAGGCTATAGTTGGCACCAAAGACTGAGCACCCAGCGCTAAAGCCATTGAGCTCCCCGGCTCTCTGCCAACCTCTTTACACCGTGAAAGATCTGTGACTCTCTTTAACCCAGAGAAATAACTGGAGCCTAAAGCACCTCTCTCAGGGGGAAAAAAAGGATAGCTGGTAAGACTTGACACTGTGAATGAAACAGTTGGAGTCCCTGGCTGACTCCAGGAGGAGATGAACAGTCAGCTCTGGACAAGAGCGCTGGGATCTCAGCAGTAGGAATCGGCTCCCGTGGCGGCCCCTTGTCCGACTACAGCTACAGTGCAGTGAGATGGTGCTTCAGGATCAGCCAACCCAAGCAGGTGTGCATTTACCACAAAACAAGACAGTCCTGGAAGGTGTTCCAGTGCACACATGGTGCTATGCTAAAAAGCCAAGGGAAGGGACAGGGCAAATCGCCCAGCTGAAGGTCATTCTGTCACAGAATCTGCATCGGTGCAAATCTGCCGCGCGTTTTGTTTTGTTATCTTTTTCGTCACGTTGGATAGTTTCCACGCAGTCGGGAGTTTGGTCCTTCGGCTCCCACGCCGCCAAAAGCCGTGGTGCTCCCTCCCCTCTGAGTCCTCTCAGCAAAACAAACGCTAAAAACCGAGGGTGAATGAGAAAAAAAAAAAAAACCTAACGGTCAGAAGTCGATTTGTGCCGGAGCGACCGATGTTGGGCCTCAACGGAAGTCCTCGTAAAAAGCCTGGGCCCACGGCAGGGAGGGGGGGTGGTGCTCTCTGGCCCCCTCTACAGGACGTTTAACCACAGTGCAGGGTGCCGTCCTGTCAAATCTCTGGCTGACGCAGAGTCAGGAGTCGCCACGCAGAGTCCTCCTCGCAAGCTCCAGGCGCCATTGGGCCAGGGTCAGGATTTACAGTGCTCCCTCTGTTCGCTGACAATTTTTTTCTTCTTTTTTTTTTTTGTTTTTGATCAGTGTTAAAATGTACTGTATGCTTACACACGTTACGTGGAGAGGATCACGCATGGGATGAAGGGGACAAGATGTTACCAGTTCATCATAGAGTTCCTGTTGAGGGTCATGAAGAAGACTTGGCTGCTGCCTCCAGAACGGACAGAGGCGAAGAACACCTGTGGGCACAGAGAGCATTATGGGAAGGTTAGCACCTCCTCTCCTTCCCTCTGGAGCGTAACGAAAAAACCCATAAAAGATTTGACAGGCATAGGGCTCTCAGAATAAGGAACATGCATTGGTGTATCAGTAGCATAGGACGATGCCACAATGGTAAGATTTAAAATCTTTGAGCCATGAAAAAACAGAAACCCTTCAGAAAACATAACAAACCTCAAGCTATAGTATGACGGTTTGTTGGTTAAAATCACAGTAAGGATGCAAATTCATGCTCTCCCAAGCAGAGGACTATAAGCAAAAGGATGACAGTGCATGGTGGAGGACTACAGACAAGAGGAAATCTGTGGGGGGAGTGATGCAGTGGGAAAAGAGGGACATAGGTATGTGGCCAATGGGGTGAAGGAGGTCGGATATGAAATAGTTGAGGGGGTGGAGCAACTAGGGAATGGAAGAGGGAAGAGGCGTGGTTGGCAGAGCGTGAAAAGGGAGAAGGGGAGGGGCCAGAGGAGGGTGAAGGGAGGCATGGTGGGGAAAGGAGACAGGAGGAGGAGTGTTCAGTGGAAGGTGAAAGGCAGAGGGAGCGTGGCCAGTGTGTTTGCGGGGGTGGAGGGGGGTTGGGGCGGGGTCCCGTTACCTTGTCGTTCCTCTCGCAGAGGAACTTCAGTCGCTGAGCTCGCTTGTGCATGAAAACTCCGTCGAGGTGTCCCGTCTCCACTGAGCGGATCTCAATGGCCTTCTCTCCCCAGCCCATGATCTGGTTGGAGTGGATGTAGGCTGCAAAACACAAGGGGAACGCTGACTCCTGATGTCCATAAGGGAGGGGGGGTGCAGACACCCAATCCGCCCCTCTCGACGATTTATGACGTCCAAAATCACCCTGAAAAACCGGCTCAGTGAAGCGGCCCGCACAAGGATGCAATTATTGCAGCAGTTTCTAAACGTCACAAAAGACATGTATCCCGTCCCGATCTGGCCTCAGCCAATCACTCTGCAGTTTGGACTGGGAGAGCCAACCGGTGGGGTCCAAAATTCACAGGGCAACCTGAGCTCTTTTCTCTGCTTCCTCCTGGGACTTCAGAAGAGAGATGCGCCGTGGAGATGGAGACCTCCAGGAACAATCACTATCACATGCCAATATAGCTGTAATAATAATAAAAAGTTACCTGCCTTTTTCCCCTGGTACCAAGATCTAGGAGGTATTCTGGATCCTTCAGGAGGTATTTACTGCAAGTCTCAGGTTGGTGTTGTGTAAGACTGCGCCAGTAGGTGGCGACAGTTCACTTTAAGAGTTCTGGGTAAAAAAAATCAATAAGGTTTTCATTGTTTTATATCTGGGCTTAATGTCTAACTCGGGCCATGGAGGGTATTGTGTTTGGACTTTGCCAGAGAGACGATTGGAGGTTTTGATAGGGTATTACTGGTCTACCTCAAACTGAGTGACCTTACTGCACCCTTCTTGACTTGACATGACAAAAAAATAGAAAAATGGCCCACAGGACTGTTTAACTCCCAAAGACAGGACACAAACAGAAAACAGGAAGTTAACATTTTCTTTTGGGGTTCTTTCTTTGTGGAAAAAATTGTAATGAAACAATTACAAACAAAATCAACAAGCACAAAAAACATATTCAAAGTAATGCATAATGAATGTATCAGTATTATGACCAGAAACTGAAAATTATTTTTATCACATGTTGGCAGAATGTATTTTTGGCCCATTGCAAGATATTTATGTGTAAGTAACAGTGAGAACATAACTCCTCTGTCAGCCTGTCACATGGTGTGAAAGCAATCTCAGGCGATAATTTAGTGGGGTTCAGCAAAATCTGGCAACCTGCATAATTCGTCATAATGTCAAGGTCTTTAAATACGGTATGCAGAAATGGCAGGTAGGCCTACAGATTCAGATGTAGATCAGCCAGAGCACCAATTGCAAAGAGGGTGTTAAATTACTGTGCAGATGAAAGACAGTGGTTTTCTGTACCCTCTGTGTCTTCTGGTCTATCTATCAGAGGCTAAAGGCAACAGGGCTTAAATCAGTAATGAGTTGGATAATTAGCTGAACTCCCCGGGGGTATTCCCAAAAAACGAACAGATCCGTCCGCGAGAGCCCCAAACTGGCTGGACAGGGTAACAAAAGAACCGTGGCAGTTCTGACGAGGCACTCCTGAACTTGCCATCTCGCTGAATCCCTCTTACCAAAACGAATGCTGCCTCCAGCGACAATGGCCTTGCGACGTGCTCTTTTTTTTGTCACACGCTTCAGTGCATCTCAAAGGCATCTCTGGCCTTAAAAATAGTTGAACTTGAATGCCATTAAACTTCCCCTGAACCCTGAAATCTGTGCATCTGAAGGCATCGTTTGTTATTCCTGTTTGTGTGGCTCCCATTGTGGATTTATTTCCTGACTGATGACATCAAAAAAGCTCTGAGTGTTCAGAGAGGACACAGGGAAAATTTAAGGCTCAATGGCTTTGTGTGGCAGACATTCAAAGATGAGCAACAATAAGATTATACAGTAGTACAATCATATTATTAGAGTATAAAGCTATGCAATAAGGAAATGTATGTGTAACAGAGGCATTCCTATCTGGTTTGTGAGGATAAGGGTGGCATTTTGAATTCAGATTCTGGTCATTGTTTCAATACAAAACAAAGGAAATCAAATGCAATGTAACAACAAAAATGACAACCAAAAAAGCTAGAAGATAATGATTGGATGATCCTCTCCTGAACTGGGCGGGGTTAGCGGACATGAGAGGATGGGGGGGGAGAGGGTAAAGGTGAGGGGGGGCTTGTAAGGTTGGCTGTGAGGTGTGAGGAAAGTCCAGGCAGCGGGTGAGGGAACCCAGTCACATGCAGGTGAGGGGGCAGGGGGAGAGAGGGGATGGGAATGCAGAAGGCATAGCTCGTATTGGGGACGGGGTGTGGGGGGGGAGTGAACGGGTGGGTGGGGGGCGGGGTTTTGTTTGGGTGTGTGTGGGAGGGGAGTGGGGGGTGGGTGGGGCAGGGGTTTTGGCAGGGTGTTTGAGGGATCATACCTACCCGGCTGCACAGTGTGGAAAAGGTCGAACGGGCTGAAAAACAGAAGGAGCGGCTGCGGCTCTCAAACCTACCGACGGAGGTGGGCATCTCTCCCCACTGGAGCACCACGTCTTTGGTGATTCTGCCGTATGTGTTCACATAGACCCCCTCATCTTCATAACACAGAAGCATTTCCATTCCGTCAGTCTTGGGGAGCACCACAATGGCATGTGGCGTGACACTGCTCTGAATCTGGGGGGAGGGAGGGAACACGCCACATGAGCTTCTGGGAGAACCGCCGCGCCGCCTCAGCGCCTGCCCCTTGCCCCGCCCCTTGCTGGCCAGCGCTTCTCCCTGAGAGAAACTGCTGCAACAATATCATCGCCCGCTCCGGCGGTGCGGAGACATGTCTGGCGCTTTGTTGCGTCTTTCTCCCCATGCCCCCCCTCCATCTGCAACATTATCTCCACATATTAGGTTTTGTCATATATTGGGAAGAAAGTGTACCATTGGTGTTCTTTGTTCAGGGGTTAGTGCCCTGTCCTGTCCTGTCCTGTATCGCATTCGTAATTCAGCCATACAGGTTGGTAGCAGTGTAGCTGCACGTCCCGTCGCTAAGTGACAGCCGTCACCCTTACTGGACGCTCGGTTCTCGTCACTTACATGGGACGGGATGTAGATGTCGTAGGGGTTCCCCGAGTCCACATCGATCACGTGAAATCCCACACTGGACCCATAGATGACCTTTAACCTCTGACCCTCCTCCACGGTCAGGTCCACCAGCTGGGGTCTGTGCTGGAGATCTGTAAAAGACTTCAGAGAGAGAAAGCCTGGCACGGTGAGCCTCATCCACACAAACAAGAAAGCGTTTCACACGTCCCACTCCGATTGGCTGTGCCTCTCCATCTGACATTTCTAAACGAATCGGAGTGGAAAGCACTGAGACAGCCCAGAGCAGAATAAATTCACGCCGTCATTTACTCCCAGATTCCTTAATGTTTCTTTTCTTATAAACTGGATGTTGGGAGGCGGCCAAGGTACAAAGAAAATTACGACCGATACTTTCAGTTTTAGGAACTTGACAGAAAACCACAGACACACAGATTTAGTCAGACATGTTGTGTAAGACTTCAGTAGTCACATTTGTCTTTATGAACACAGCAGAGCACCCATTTAACATGATGTATATGTTTTTTCTCCACATATCCTTCTTCCATTGCCCTGACTGACTGGCCCTTGCATTAGCTGCCACTTGTATAATAAACAAAACTTTAAAGTATCAAAATCTCCAACCATATGACACAGACAGTTAGCAACTTGTGAGATTCTTTGGGGAGTTAAACTTATTTGCATGCAGAACACATTTGATGTGATTCTCCTCATACGAAACAGACACTCAGCTGGAACTGCAGAGCTGTGGATTCCCTGTGGACAGACAGGTTTGTTTATCGGCCGTGCTGTAAGCATGCTTGCCCTTGCTCCTGTCATCCTTCAGGAATGCAAGACCAGCTCGTGAATATTCAATCAGCTCGTTTAGTGGGAGCGATCAGGGCGAGAGACAGCTCAAGTTATCTCTTCTGCCGTCACAAGAGCAGCCTCGGAATCATACCGACGGCCGACGCCACACACTTTAATTCCGATGTCGGTGCCGGACAAGAGCCGAAACATTCAAGTGGGCCGCAGTTAGCGGAGGAAGCGGCCTAAACCCCCCCAGCTGTATCGTCTCGTACCTTGAAAGCCATAAATTTGTGGTATGGTTTCGGCGCCCATGCGTAAATCTCCACGGAGTTCTTCAGGGCAATCACCAGGAATTTGATTCTCTCATATTTCACTGGAACAAAAAAAAAAAAAAAAAGTGAATGAGTGTCACGGTTACCTGGAGAGGAGGGGAGGTGGATTTATAGGGCAATTCCTCCGTCCTGTCACCTTCCTGTCACTGTCCCCCTCTCCAGGATTACACTGTAGTGACAAACTGAGTTGGGATGCAGTTCCCTGAGCTTCGAAGAGATTTGTCCCTAATTGTCGCCCGTGGAAGAACAGGCTGTCCTGGCGAGATTTGAAAACGCTTTCAAAAAGATTCAGCTTTCTCTCAGGCTGTTCTGTTCCTAAAGCCTCATTCTGTTGGGCCTAAATCCATCTGGGGAACTGGGGGAGAACCATGACAAGGCTTGTATATTTTCTCTGTGAGAATGCAAAACAGAAAGGGAGTGTTTGGGTGGATGTGACAAGCCTTGGAGGGGCTGTTTACCTGGTTCATGTTTGTTAACTGCACATAAATGCAAAATCAGGTGGCATATTTACATCACACAAAAACCACTGAGGGAAATTACTGATCATTTTTCAGAGGAAAACGCTTGGTGGTTGTTAAATTGCCTTAGTCGAGCTGAAATATTCATACATTAGGTGGGTCACTGCCAAAATGGACCAAAAAAAATGTGTGAATGCGACCATCCAAGATCTGAGTTAAACCAAACAGACGTACCAACTTTGTAGTGGACACAGCCCTCCAGCTCTCCCACAGTGATCCAGCCCTGCTTCTTCTCCACTTCCGGGTCATTGTGCAATATCCTGTTCCGGAGCCATGACAGGTAGTAGACCCTGAGCTTGTTCTTTTTTCCTGAGGAGAAACGGTATCAGATGTCAAAAATGGAGCCCATATCCAAGGGGCCCAGTTTCAGATGATATGCATTTAAACCATAATAACGAGGACAATGGGCAAAGCAGAGGAGATGAATATCAGGGTCTGTATGTCTGTTTCATGGTTTATCTCCACCTCATCGTTAAGACAGAGCAGAAATTTATCAGGACACAGCTGGCTTATTATGGACCAGTTATGCTCAATGACTGTAACACTCTCCATCGGTCCTGTTGCGGTTGTTTCCAAGGAGCCCGAATCCACCTGTGAGTGCACGCGGTCACCCTGTGGTCAGCCTCACCTGATATGGTGACCAGGACGTTCAGGCCCTCCAGGACGTCCATCTGCTGGAAGCGCCTCCTGGTGATGAGGTTGTAGACCTTCCCCTGACCGCTGCGGTCCAGCAGCATCAGACCGTTCTCTGTTCCCACCAGCAGGTTCACCCCTAAAGCAGGTGGGGAGGAACCACAGGCGCGTTACCGCAAGTCTCCCCCAGGAGGCGCTGCTCGCACATCTTTCAGAGGCTCTGACAATAGCCCTCCGCTATTGCATTTCCCGTGATTTCTACACTGGAGAAACCATAATGTTATCTGCATGTTATCGCTACCGCTAGTCATTGGGTCCGGATGCGGAGAACGGGAAGGCGAACCGGACTCACCCCACAGGGCGGCGCACAGGATCTCGGAGTTGAAGCGCTTCTTGTACTTGCGGATCTCGGGCGTGTCGCTGTGGGGCCGGATGTTGGTGGGGTTGACGTTGACGACGGAGATCTTGCGTGCCTCGTTCAGCTTGGCCTGCTCCTGCCGCAGCAGCTCATTGGCGAAAAGGGCTGGGGGGGAGGAGCCACCAGACCAGTCAGCTGCGTGTGCTGTGATGTCATCACTTTTACATTAAGGGACCCCTTGAGCTACTCTCAGAAAAGCTATGGGTGCTTGCAATTATCTTGGCCCATAATGGCAGGCAACTACACAGAGCTCGGATTTAACTGGAGGTCTGTTGGACATACCCCAGTTACCACTTGAAAATAAGCCACTACATTAGATTACATTTCATTCATTTAGCAGACACGGTTATCCAGAGCGACTTCCAGCACAACCAAGCGCATGGTAAGCAAACAGCTCTACCAGACATGTTGTACCAAATGCTTTCCTTGGAAAAGTTTCTTTGCCTCCTCCTAGAACAACAGGAGGTGGATTTGATGGAGCCCCTTTAGCAGGAGTGTCCCGTCTCTCTGTTGTTGAGGGCAGTGGGCCAACACATTTTTCAGCTCTCGTTAAACGACCAACAACCTCGGAGCCGAGAGAATTCTCACACAAGCGCTTAAACTGGGTCAATTAAAGCAGTAATCACTTGAATTAAGCACTTAAGCGCTTGGGAGGAAACAAGCACTCCAGACGAAGGGCCGAGCACAGCTGATCCAGTCTAGGAAAGCGGGGCATACAGGAACCTGAGTCGCTGCCGTGACACCACCACTGTGACATCATCGGTTCTCCAACATCATCAATCTGATGATGTTCCCGCAGGGATGGGCCAGGCTGCTTCCCTCTCTCCGCTCACCTGCGGCTGAGTTCTCATTGTCGTCGTCTGTGGGGGACGTCTGGTACACCCGCGGGTCCACGAATGGCGTGAAGGATGCCTTTGAACCACTCCCCACTCCGTACTGTCGAGACAAGATAAGGCAACCATGAGGTGGCTCCACTTATAAACCTAGCAACACTGCGAGTGAATGAACGAAGAGATGTGTCAGAAAAGTGGGTGGGTGTTAGTGGGTATGGCTGGACAAGCATCATATGAACAGGTGCTTGGCATGTGCTGCAAAGCAAGGATTTGAGAATGAAAGCAAAAACAAAGGCTGAATTCACGTCTGGCATACTGTTGCCACATCAGAAAATGAACCTGAACCAACCAAACATAGAAGCAAGTCAGTCCAAACTAATAAAACCAAAATGACCAAACCAAGGAGAAAGACAATGCTGTTTCGCTAACAGTGACTGACTGACAGAGAGCTACATGGGGTGTTTTCTCCTTCAGAGGATGGCACGGCCACCTACTTCCCCGATGGAGTCCAGGTCTTGCGTATGCAGGTTGGAGAGCCGGCCAATGCCCTCGGTCGGTGTCCCTGAAGGGGAGTGGCTTTGCTGTACCAGATCGGGGAGGTTGCCGTGGCCGGCGAAGCCGTTGCTCTCGGCGTGACCAGAGCGCTTCCTGTCCGCCAGTGTCTGTGGAGCGAAATACGGCAGAGGACCTTTCAAAGGCCTGGAGCCGCACGGCACAGCACACCTACAACACACCCACAGTCACAGCCACACAAAACCCCAGTCACAGCCACAACTTAACGTACACCACATCCATAACCACACCCACATATCACACCACACTGACACTGCAGCCACACCACACACACGCTGCACCAACGGGCACATAACTACAGCCACACCCATAACCACACCCACAGTCACACCCCCAGTAGGACTGGGTGATATAGCCGTCACAATATATCGAATAGCTATTTTTAGTGTAATAACAGCGATCCCCGGCATATGGCGTTACGTTTCTTCCCGTATTTTTTCCCCTCAGTCATACCTGATGCAGGAGCACAGCTCCAGTTTTCCGAGGCTATGTGAAATGCTTCCGCCACTCGTATCTATTCAATGTTGATATCACATTAACAGCACTATGCTGCTTCCATGTGGTAGACAGAAACACGTGGCTACAAAGATAAAGAGTGAAAATATATGCTATGTGTTTTTCAAAGCTAATAGGTAAGTTAACCAACATATAGATACAAGTGATATGTTTCTGCCCTGGAAGCATTTCACTGAACTTTGGAGGTGTGCTCCCGCATCAGGTATGACTAAAGGGAAAAAAATACAGGAAGAAACCTAACGCCACATGCCGGGGATAGCTGTTATTGCGCTAACAATAGCTCTCAATACACTGCGACAGCTATATCGGCCAGCCCTAACCCCCAGCCACAGCCATACCCACACTGCACTTACGGACAAATATACAACCACACTTGCACACAAACAACCACAGTACGCGCACTACCACACCTAAATGACAACAGCAGCCACTCCCACAGCCAGGCCGCCGACGCTTTATTACCTCTCTCATCATCAGGGTGCCGTCCTTGGAGCCGTTGCCATAGGAGTCGTCGTGGGAATCGTCATGGCTACCTATCAAGCCGTATGAGTCTTTCCCCCCCTGGACCGAGGGCCTGCATGAAGCGGGAAGCACACCAGCAGGTTATGAGGAGGCACACGAACACACACAGGCCCGTGCGAACACCTGTGTAACCCGATCTCCACGATGGAGGCGCCCGGTGTGGGCGGCTGTGGCGCTCACATTATTCGCGGGATGTCGCTGACGGGCACCGTGCCGTCGTGCGCCTCGTTCTCGCCATCCTCCTCCTCGCTGCTCTCCGACTCCTCGCTGGAGGAAGAGTAGTCGGTCACCTTGATGGGCGGCCGGTTGGTCTCATCTATACGCAGCTCTCGCAGCTCTTTGGCCAGGGCAGTCAGGTCCTGAGAGAGAAAGGAAGAGAAAAAGAGAAAGAGAGGGAGAGAAGAGAAAGAGAGAGAGGGAAGAGAAAACGAGAAAAGAGACAGAGAGGGAGGGGAGAGAGAGGGGGAGGACGGAGAGAGAGGGAGAGAGAAAGGGAGAGAAAAAGAAAGAGAGGGAAAGAGAGAGAGAGATAGAGGGAATAGGGAAATAGAAAAGAGAGACAGACAGGATGGAGAGAGAAAGGGAGAGAAAAACAGAGAGAGGGAGGAGGGAAAGGGGGAGAGGGAGAAAGAGAGAGAGAAAGGGAGAGAGAAAGAAAAAAACAGAGATTGGGAGAGGGATGAGAGAAAGAGAGGGAGAGAGGATGAGAAAGAGGAAGAGAGAAAGAAAGAGAGAGAGAAAGGTAGAGACATACTATCAGATCAACAGCTATCACGCTGAGCACCAACTCAGATGAAGGACATGGGCAAATCCTGAATCCACATGTTCACACAGAAATCTGAAAACCCACTCTTCTTCATCAAATACCAAAACCAGCAAACTGTAACTGCTTAAAGGAAAAAATGAATGAGTGCAGCAAACAGCAAGGACCAAAAAGCACCAAGTCACAGACAGCATCCCTGAGATTAGGGCAGCAGGAGGAAAAACAGTCATGATTATGGTAGTTATTTCAGGAGGAGGGGACGTTATTTGACTGCATGTTTTCCTGCTCCTTTAAGTTAAATTACATTCTACAAGGTGCTTTGTTTCTTTTGTTGCAACATCTGCAAAGACATCCCATAATTGCTCAATACTGGCCTTTCATTTTAGTAGTCCAGACAAAATGCAGTGTTGAGCTCTAAAAATACATAAGCTGCCAGGTCCAAATTACCTGCTTCATTTTGTTTTCACAGTAATAATCTTTCCTTGGAATGGTGCAAGACATAAAATATGTGATAAGCCAGAATTTACACGTAACTGGAGTGCAATTACTTCTCAGGTTCCATTAAAGGATGTAAATATGGAGCATTCTGTCAGTAAGCTTACATTCAGAACTGAAAAAAGGCTTGTTATATGGCACAAAAACAAGTAAAAAATGACTAATAAAAAAGAGTTAAGATATAATGGTAAAAATGAAATGACTCCAGTGGCTCTCACCACCTGCTGAAGGCCAATAACATTCCTCCACTTTTCACATACTGGGCAATGCCTGCTTTACAGAAACCCTCTTGTGGACAGGCATCAAAACCCATGGATGCACAGCAGAGATAAAATTAGCACTCGCAGAAGTGAGACCTATTGATCGACCATGATCATGACCACAAGGACCCCTCTTTCTTTCTTTTATTTTTAAAGGGGGTTCTTCCAGAACAAACAAGATTAGGAAAAAGAGCAGGTACCAGCTGACACTTTACCAGGAGGAAGGTTGGGTCACAGGCATGCAGGAGACCAGCCCTTATTGCTGAGGCCCCGCCCCCTCCCTTATTGCTGAAGCCCTAACCCCCAGAGCATGGCATGCTGGGATTGGAGAGGAGGGGTTATCACAAGCGGCCAGTCTTACCAGTTCCTCCTATTATAGTGAGCAGCACAGCCCGTGCAGAGGCAGCGGCCGGGGAGAGAGAGACTCTATTGAGACTGAGACAGCTCTTACGAGACAACACTGCCGGCCCAGAATGCACTGGTGCTGATGTCAGCACTGCCTTTGAGGACAGACAGAACCACTGATCTTGCATTGTGCTCTAGGCTCCATTTGTACACTATGTTAGTCATCCTAGATGAGGTCACGTGTCAAATAAATAAACGCATATGAAGAAATAAACACGTGATTCCATAAGTCTCTGTAAAGGACTTAATTATTAACCTGAGTGAAATATCCACAATACCAGCTATATTGAATGAGAATTTTATATTTTGTAGCTCTGACTTCACAAGTGTGGATTCACATGTAAGAAGTTCACCCAGCATGGATACTAAGCCTTCTTAAGGGTTTTAAGAGACCCCCCCCAACCCCACTGCCATAGCAACAGTGAGGCCTCCAGGCATCGCCGAGGCACATTGTGCGAGAGAGAATCACACCGGCTGTGTCGAATTGAGGCCATTCATGGGACGGGGCCAGCCCACTGACCCCACCACTCCGGTCCTGTGAGAAAGTTTGTACGGAGGGCGAAAAGGAGTCAGGCACTCCTCCAGCCAGCCCTGGCAGCACTCTTGCTGCAGGAGGACCCCTCGGCATTCCTGCCAGCAGCCTCGGCAAGGTCAGAGAGAGGGTGGGAGAGAGTGAGAGAGAGAAAGAGAGAGAGCGTGTGACAGAGAGAGAGAGCGAAAGAGAGAAAGAGAGGGACGATGTCACTAACCTCGTCTATGGCTTTCTTATAGCTCTGGGGGAGGGTGGGAGTCGACAGCAGAAGGAATGGAGGAGGAGAAAGCCAGAAGAAGGAGGAGAGAAAGTTAGAGAGAAAATGAGAGATGGTTAGTTCAGAACTGCTGGTCAGACTGGCCTTGGTAAGGGATGTGCTCCTTCTCCTGTTCTGATTCTCAACAGCCTCTGTGCTTCAGGCCCACTTAGGACACAAATTCAGCTCCAGTGTCCCAGCCTGAAGACTGGTCTTCACTTTGCAGATATACAACAATGTATTACAGGTAACGGGTAATGACAGTGAATACAGCCGTACTGGGTGCAGGTGGGGGAGACACAAAAGGTCAGTACTTTCATGCTGCGTCACTGAAGTCGGCGGGAGTACCCTGCAGTCAGAGACTGATCTCAGTTCAGTGCACGTGAGCTTGCTGCAGAGGTTTTCCCTGCTAAATCCTGGTGCAGGCGAGACACAGAGGGGGTGTAAAGCATATTAAAGAGAGAGAGGAAAAGCAGGGCAACTGGAGCCTGGGCTTTGCTCCACTGGCATGAGCAGTGACCTCAGCCTTCAACCTTAGTAACACCGTCAGCCTCTAGCTGAAAAGGACAGGCCTGCCTTCCCTATGGAACCAAAGACTGTTACTCGCATCAAGTTCAAAACCTTGGTGCTGGTATACAGGACAGTGAATGGGACCTTCATGCCCCCTCAGACCTACGACCCCTCTTCAAACCCTATGTTCCCTCAATTTTGCTGTGCTCTGCTTCTACGGGGCAAATGACTGTCCCGTCCCAACGGGGTCGCTCCTCTCAGACATGATCCCTGGCTGTACTGGTCCCTCAGTGGTGGAATGAACTCCCCACGGAGGTTAGGACAGCAGAATCACTGGCCATCTTCCGTCACAGACTGAAGACCAACCTCTTCAGACTGCAACTCGGTTCCACCTCAGTCCCCGCCCCCTAACACCTGCTACCTCTAGGATTGATGTTTATTTGATGTGTAGTACTGTGATGTATTTTGGATTCTGTGTTCTCGTGACTGATGTATCGTAGTGTACTTCCCTTGCCTAGTCAGGTTGCACAAGTGAGCTTGTGGTAGGGCTTGAATAGTGTTATGCTCACACTCACTGGTCTGTGAGTGTTGTTAGCCTGGTCTGACATTGTTGCTCATTTAACTTCAATGGATATATTTATGTTCTATTGTGCCGGGAGCTGCTCTGGATAAAAGCATCTGCTAAATGAATGAAATGTTATGTAATATAATGTAATGTAAAGACAAAGACTGTCGACATTCAGAAAGAGAGATCACGTTACTGCAACCTCTGTAAACACTGGTGAAAAAATAAACTCCACAACATTAATCCAGAGATTCAAAGAATTACCCACAATCCCCTGGCACACGTGAGAGACGTGCAGGGCAATGACAGCGCTGTTGAGATAAAAGCTTCCTCTCTGAGTGTGGCAAAGCTTGCTGTCACTCTCTATAACCTTACAGAGAGGTCTGTAGGGCCAGGGTGACCCAGACAGCCAAGGTCTCTGCCCAGGGTTGGGGGTGTTAGGGGGTGGGCTGAACGCTGAGTGAGTCACCCTCCGCTCGGAGCTCATTCAGACTCAGACCCTGCTGCGGGACGGGGCGGTCTGGCTGGTTCGTGTCCCTGCGTCACCCCCCCGCCCACTCGCGCACAGATGCTGTACTTTGTCACGTTCCTCATGTCCCCGATATCTGCCCCTCGGGCGACGTCTAATTAACCAGAGCGAACGGGAGCCCGTCGCCTCCGGGCTCGGCGTAACACGCCTGGTCAGAGCTGCAGTGGAAAAGGAAGCCGTGAGGCCGTGTGCCGGCTACCCTGCTCCTTACCCAGAGCCAGGCTGGCTTTGAGAATATAAATATCTGAACAACACCACTCCGATAAGAACTGAGAATACTAATGCAGCCAGAACCGCAATGCTGATAAGAGGGAGAATTCCATTAAAGACTCCATTCCGAAACAGACAGCACTGGTGGAACTGAGGGAGGGAAGTTCATTTCAGTCCGTCCAATCCCAGCAGCTGTAACATTAACTGCAAGGCCGTTCCATTAACAGCAACAGCAACACCATTAGGGTAATAGGAACAGCAACATCGCTACAGTAACAATACCTGTAACAGTAACTCACTTTTCCAACCTTTTCAAAGGAAGGAGGCTACAGTCACCTCCCAGCCTGGCACTGACTCCAAATGTAAAATTATTAGAGCAAAAAAGTATATTAATAAACAACAGTATACAATAATTGTGAAGATGTCTATGGCTATTGTTGGTTCCAAGAGCAATGCTGTTTCATAAAAACACCCAGAGCATCAGAGGTTTTCTCATTCGAACAGGAAGAGGTGCAAACACAGCTCTTTCAATGCTTTTTCTCCTCCATGCAGCCCTATTTCTGGAATCCCCATCTGAAACCTTTTCTCGCAATGGAAGTCCCCTGGTGGACCACAGCAAGTAACGTGCCGTTAGTTGGAGGGGTGTGGCTTCACTGACATCATCTAAGCAACTTTCAGGTGACCGAAGAGACACAGCGTGCCTGAGCAACCCCTGCCGACACACCCATCCCTATCCCCAGCAGAACGAAGCCAGCTTCCATTCACTGAACCCAGACTGCAGGGCTCAGTCTATGAACGTCTTAACCGCGGAGCTACTCGGGAGCCCCCGCTAACACCACTCAATGAGTTATGGTGAATGTCAGACAGGATGCAATAAGGTAGAATGAGGCAGCAGACTTTTTCTGACTGACTGGGGTGATAGGGTGTGACATCGTACTGTACCTTAAAACAAACAGGGCTGTGATTCTGCACCACCAGAGCAGAGGATGGCTCCAGTGCTATGGGACCTTAAAACTACAAAAAGGGTAGCCAGGGCTTCAGTATTGCTGTACCTTAAAGCTAAAGATGGGACTATGACTTCAGTGTGTCCCAGCGGACCGGAGGCAGGACATTGGTGGTGCGTGGAGGGATCCAGACAGGGCGGACGGGTGCTGTGGGTAGGGTGGAGGGTTTTTGGAGAGGGGGATTTGGGTGGTGGGTGGGATAGGAGAGAGGTATGGGGTGGGAAAGAGGGACGGGGAGGGGGGTTCACTCACCGCGGGTCGGCTGGGACGGGGCGCGTCTCGGCCCTCCTCCTGCTTGGGTTTGGCGGGCTCCTGGGTCACGGCGGGCGACCCCTCGGGCTTACTGGACCCTGGCGACGACAGAGAGCGAATTTAGAGGCCCAGTCCAAAACACAGGGTGATGGCTGGTTCTTACCCTAAGCATACAAACCAAACGCTTTATCCCACGGTTAGCTTTCCCGGCACAGTCATGGGCGATTAAAAATGCATTACCATTACCACATAAACAGACCGCGGCACAGCGCGGTGCGCGGCGGTTAAATTCACTCCGGGTGCCGTCACGCTTGTTAGCGAGCGCACTGCGGGGACGGCGGGAGCAGCAGCTTCTCTGAATCTGCGCTGATTCACGGCCGAACTGCTAAAAAGCTCTGGTAAACGGGACGGAAAAAAGCTGCAGCGCCGTTTGAGATTTCCGCGGCCTCGGGTTCGACGACACCCTGCCGACGCCTCCCCCTCCGTCCTGGAGGATGAGGCAGAATGAACGGAGTTGGCTGCTCCCGTAAAGGGGGGAGGAAGGGAGGGAGGAAGCTTTGCCACCACGCCATGGTGAAACTGATACAGTATACCCACAATGCACTGCTGTCCCCGTCATCCCAGTGTCAGGGCCATCAGACCCACTAATGGGGGTGGGCGGCTGTGAAATGGCGATCTCTCCCCCATCTGAAGGGCCTGAACGCATTTTGGGAGGTGATCGGAGGAGGGGGGGGGGGTTGAGATCTGACACCGGGGTGGCGAAGTGAAGGCGAGATGATAAAGGCAAATGGCTGCACAGGTGACGTCACCGCACCGCGAGCCGAATAAGTGGGGCAGAAGGCAGCAGGTGCGTTATCTCCACCGCTGCGTTTCAATTTCACCCTCCAGTCAGAATCACTGACAGAAAATTGGCACCAAGCACTCCCGGAGCGGGTACACTCAGGGCCATAAAAGTGCCTTTTTCAAGGCTCGTTTACACATGTTAATGGTGCTCTCCTACATGGGGAACGTGGAGCTGTGACTGCTCATATGTGGATGACCCTAAGGGTACTAACAGTGCCCTCGCAGTCCTCTCTCACCTCATTCAAATTTTGGCCCCTCTTAGCAAGAGGCCTGCATTTGAGATGGAAACACACGTTAAACAGCTGAGGAAAATCTGATGTCATCCATGTCTGTCTGGATTTGAAACACAATGGACTGTAGAGTTTGTTTAATTTTCCTCTCTGGTGGCTGAGCAGCTCGGCTTGTAACCAGATGGAGCTGCGGGTTCGATTCCCTGGGGGGGCACTGCTGTTGTGCCCTTGAGCAAGGTACTTAACCCAGGCTGCTTTGGTAAACAGCCAGCTGCATCAATGGAGAACATAGAAATTTAACATACGCAACTTAAGTGCTCAAAGGTATTGTAATGTACAAGCGCGTACCAGTAACCAGACTTCTACCGGAGAAACCCAGGTAAAAGGTCTTTTACACCCAGCAGTACCCAATCCAGGATTCAACCCATCAACCTAGCGCTGGAGCCAAAGCCAAACACATACTGCTGCAGTGGGTGCTGCTGGATTCATCCACCTTTGAATGGAACTCTCTCTTCATTTATACCCGCTGCTGACTAGGTTTCAGTCTCAGTGTTATTTTTAGCCCTGTCCATGGGGGCTTGAGGTGTTGTTGTTCATGGCTGCAGGAAGCGGAGAGGGGAGGAGGTAGAGCGCTGACTCTAAGAAGAGTGCAGCAGTATGACACAGCGGGGGGAGGCAGATGGACAGGGCAAGGCGTCTCACCTCGGTCCCGGGTCCTCTCGCTGGACCCCGCCTGGGAGCTGGGCCGCGACCCCCCCTGGGAGCTGGGGGTGCTGGAGCTGGAGGAGCTGCCGCTGCTGGTCCTCTGGAGCCCGGTCTCCATGGAGACGTCTGTCTTCCTCAGGTCCGGGTTACTGCGGCAACGCACACGCACAGGGACACAGAGGGTAAACACACCCGCTCACCGCCGCCTGCCTGCCTGGCTGTTAACCCCAAAGGTACTGCATCTAAAACGGCTGAACCGACCAGTCTAAAATGTGTGCCAATGTTTAATTACTTCCTCTGGCATCGGCTGCTTTAGAGGACTGTGAATAGTTACGGGCAGCAACTGAGCAGATGAAAATTTCACATCAAAATCCCAAGCAATCTGAAGCAGATCAAAATCTGATCAGTGAGCATACTACTGTAAAAAGCAGGACCTCCAAGCCAGCAGAGGGCAGTAGGCCTGGGGTGACAGACGTGTTGACAGTGTCACCTTGCACCCACCTGGCGCGGATAAGCTGAGAGCCTGTCCTGGGCCCCAGACCTCCGCCATTCCCGGGGGAGTTCTTCCTCATCAGGGCGGGGGAGATGGAGGTCGTCCGCTGGGGCACCTGGGCCGAGAAAAACGCCATCATTAAGGGTGGAGACCTTTAGAATGCAGGGTGAATACAGAAACATACTGACAATTCTTCAAAGGGTTCACAGATCTGAGAACAACCTGGACCCAGGGGGAGTTTTTGGATGGATGCTTAAAGTATTTAAAGGCCATCAACAATTTTTAAAGGGAACAGCATCTATTTGCTGTGAACAAATAAAAGCGAAATAATAAACACAGGGTGATTCTTTTCACTTGGTGTGCTTCGTGATAATGTCTTTAGGAACTCCCCTCCTGATACCCCCGCCATGTTCACCTTTGACCCCTCACCTTGGGCGGAATGTCGTCGTCCTGCCTCAGCCAGGAGCTGCGGTCGAACTTATCCTCGCGGCTGGCGACACGCGGGGGCGGCGTGGGCGTCTCGGAGGTGGGATCCGAGTTCTGCCGGGGCATCTCGGGCCGGTGGGACACCAGACCCTCCCGGAAGGCTGAGACGCCCTTGTCCGACTGGTCGTGGAGGGACTGGGAGCCCGTCATGGAGGGGCTGTGGGACTTCACCGGGACCAGGTGGGCCATCTGAGCCAGGGGAACATTCGGCGGGGACACTACAGTCACTGATCTGGGTCCAGACCTCACTGGATTATTACACAAAATGTCAATGACCTCTCCCATACACTCCCTGTTCATACACTAAGGCTTTGTGAGGTCTATGACTAAACCCTGCAAACACAGGAGCTAAAACAATGCTAACACTGATATAACATTAACATGATCTTTGATTACATTTCAATGGTTTCTGTCTTACATCATATCTTATGCACATCCCTGTACCAACACACCCCCACCACCCACATGCTGATAAAATGTTACACTGAACACTGAACAGGAGACAAAGGACAGTGCGCTTCAACTCTGCTTTGTTTTCCCTCCAGATATCTTTCTCTACCACAGTAGGGCACCCAAACTGGGCCCTTGGGAACCTCTGGAGGTCAGCAGAGTATATACAGGGCCTCCTTTGCAGGGAGCAATAATTATTTGGCACAGGTAAATTACATGGCAGCTTTAATGACTTCAACTTCCTTCAAGTCCTTCACTTCATAGGTTGCTGAATACGGCGGTACATTAGTGCAGTGTGTAAATGGTGTGGGATTAAAAATGTGGGCCCAAGTCAAAAAACAGAGCAATGGAGATATGAATTCTGGGAGGGGCTGCAAAAGCTGGAGACCTCCTGCAATTAAACTTTAACAATACCCCTTTTCTTGGAAACAAATGTAAACAGATCCACCGACAGCACGGGCGCTCATCGCTGCGACAACCGGAGAGGACGAGGAAGAGGAGGAGTAAGGGAGGAGGGGCGGAGACCTGGGCCGAGGGTACCTGCGGCTCCACGGGCCGGTGCATGGGCGGGGTGCGGGCGGGCTGGATCCCGCCACTGCTGAAGGACTCGGAGCGGGGCGGCAGGGACGGGTCCGAGATCCGGTTGGCCACCTTGTGCTGCAGCGCCGGCGAGCTCTGCCGGTTCAGCTTGGAGCGCTCCTCCACCTGCCCAGGGGCAAAGAGACGTCAGAACCGCACCCACGGAGTCTCTCTACAATCCACCCATACCCCACACAGACAGCTTCTCCGGCCCTGCACAGTGTGTCTGACTGCCTTTAATGTAGAATAAGGCGCTCCGCTGGCACTGCCGCTACCCTGAATATTCATGCATCCTACACGCCTTTGCAAATATAGAGGAATATTTCAGCCACATCAAAACATGAGTCTGAGAGCATTGATGTGTGCTTGGGATCAGCAACCCCTGTGCATGGTGATTTGGTGAATCCTGCACACACCTGCAAAATATCTCTGTGTGAGTAATATTTGAGAATGACTCCAATATCAGGTACTCATCACTTTGGGAACGTAAAGAAAGAGGACCAGAAATAAAAAGAACATTTCTAAAAAAAGAATCCATCTGGTTATTTTGAGGCTGAACTGGATGCCACACTGTGCCGGAGGAGAAGTTGCCTGCCGCACCCCGCGGCGCGACTGTCCCGGCGTGCGCTTTAGCGGCCACCGCGGAAAGCCCCAGCGAACCCCGCCACGGGAGTCTTCTAATCGGATTATTCTGTTCCGGCGAACAGCGAGAGGGGGTTCGGAACCCGCCCGTCCCCCAAGAGCAGCCGCTCAGGTGCGCCATGTCTTTATGAAGTGAGGAACAGGATCTGTCTCAGCCGACGGCCCTCCAGAAGCCTGCCGGGGCCCAGCCCAAAATCTGCGGAGCCCTGCGGATTACATGCGACCAAACGGGACGGCCGTTAATCGATCCGTCGCTCGATCCCCTGCGAAATGCCCGTCTCGCCAGCGAAAGCTCAAAGCCACCAACATGATTTGCAAACAGAGAAGCAGGTCCATGTTAACGGCAAGAACACTGAGATCAATCGTAGTGATTACGGTGGAAAGCAACTGCGTCAGTCTCATATTTTTCCTCTACGGCAAACTATTGTTCTAGAAACAGCCTGTAGTTGCATGTTGACCCTGTGATTCATGCAACTACTGGTTAGAAGCAACTGCCACCCTGCTAGAAGCCACCCCTGCAAAAAAAGAACCCAGTTAACGCAGAGTGAGGACCAGTACCTACTGAGGAGAGAATACTACAGTTAAGAGTTATAAGAGCAAGCACCTCCCTTTCGCTCAAAAGAGGATTTGGGTCAATCTGTTGCTCATGAACCAAGAGCTTGCCAAAAATGGTGTTCAACAACTCTGGATCTCAGGGGTCTAGTTTTTGTTCTAATTTGTCTTGAGTTTTTTTTTTTTTTTACTATGTATTACTTCTTTACAATTGCCTGACTGATGTCATTACTGGACAGTCCAATCACCTGTGTTAATGGCTCAAGACACACACTTAAAAAACCAGAACCATTTTATGATTTCCTGCCCTCAACCACTAAACTGACGAGCTGGCTGGCAGCTGGCCAATGACTATGGCGCCCTTTGTCTCTGAGACATGCAAAATCTGTCGCTGCTGTTCCCAAGGTGTCCCTACCTAAAAATCTACACCCAAACCTCTTTCAACAGAGGGAGGTCCTTCCTCGTGGGAGAGCTGTGAGAGCAGTAGACAGACAGAAGGACGTCCGAGGGAGACGCAGCCTGGCTTCTGGGGAAAAAGACCCCGCCCCCCTCCACCGCCGCACGAGGGAGAATCAACCAGAGAAGACGCGGTGCACCAGTTAGCATCCGATTCCTCACAGAAGGGGTTAAGTATCGACCACCAAGCAGGAATCCAAAAGGCTGCTTTGAGAATCCGAGGTTGTCTACGGCACCCCCCCTAGGATCTTGACGGTTAGTGAGAACATGGCAGCAAGATGGTCACTGTCAGGGAGCCTGGAGTCTGATCTATTCAAAATGGTCACTACGGCATTGAACTGTGTTACGTGACAAGGAGCTGCATTTGCTCTGAAATGCAGGGAGCTACTGAAGTCATGGGGTTATGTGTGAGTAACGTCACGTTGAGGCGATTCTCAGCTTGGGTTAGGCGGAATCTGCTTGGAAGATGCATTGTTGTCTGGGACCCCAGCAAATTGCACAGGCACAGGCACCGTTAGCGTTTTGACTCAACGTTCCTTGGAGCTCCAAAGAAAATCCCTTGACTATGGCCGTGCCAGTTAACTGTACAGACACAGAGATCTGCCAGTCTGTTAAAAGGCGCCAAGAGTGGCATTACAAAGAACTGACCCCAGGGAAAGTGTTTGGTTTGATGTAACAAGCGCTCACAAACCAGCCCTGTTAAATCCCTTTGGCTTGGTGTGTGCTTGGCACACCCTACTAAAAACTCTCCCAAGGGTTTGTTTTCCAGTATGAGCCAAACCAGAGAAGTTCACATTACTACATTTGGATATATGTGAAAAATAATAACTGAAAGATACACTGCCCATCACATTTCAGAAGACGGCCCTAGAAGGCCTGAAAAGCAACATTCTGAAGGTGCATATTTGCTGGGGTCCTTCCCACTTGCATCAGGTGACCAATCAAGAGGCTGGGACTAAGGTTGAGTTAGTTGGGGAGAGAACTCCTGGGTAAGAGAGGTGAAGGGATCTCTCTCTCTCTGACTGCTTGCTGCCACGCGAGACACTCAAAAGGCTCCGCCACCACCGATTGGACACCACTCGCAATAAATGATAGAACCTTTTTTCTGAGCCGACAAGTGGGAACGATCTGATAGGTCGTTGGCCTCTTGGTTGGGTTATCCGGGTGATGGTACCAGGAGGAAGGTTGACGTTAATGCATCAGGCAGTGGGTGGGGATGGGGGGGGACTTAGGTCTTCCACGGGGTGATGGGATTTTGGAGGAGGATCTATAGGACAGGGGGCCAGCGAAGGGGGGACAGGGTGGGAGGGATGTGTAGTTCTGCCCTACCCATAAAACCAAAGTTTTTTCTCAGCAGAATGTGACAGTAACTTATGACGATTTATATCACAGTGACAAACCAGTAGTGTCAGGAGTATGAGTAAAATACAAAATATGAGCCAAGTGCATGATATGAACTATATTTACATAAATTTTACATATAGCATGCAATTCTCCTTGCCTCTGGAGCGATTATGTGAAAACACCTATATAATGGAAACGGATCTTTGAAAACTCGATATGATACGAGTTTATGAGTTATGAGCTGACATATCAAAAAGCTTTTGAAATGAGAACTTCAATTTCAGCTGGGATTACATGGCGCGGAAGTATGTGCCGTATGTGCATTTTGCCTTTTTGCCATCAGGGTCATCTGATTGGCCAGAAAATGAAGTAAAGCTTGTTTCCCCTTCAGCACCGATGACTGCAAACTGACCGGGTCATGAAAGACTAACTGTGCTTAACAAATTTTTCTACTGCTGGCATTTTTTCATTATAATCAGCAAAGCGGAATGCAGGGAGTTTGAATACAAGCCCTCCCTTCTTAATAATGGATATTAGCCCTAATTGAGGCCTGTGTGACATTTTTGTTTTGTAATTAGGAATAATTTTGTTGTGTAATTGGGAATTATCAGATAATAAGGACATAGAATATGTTCATCAAAACAGTAAAACGTGCAGATTATGATCTTAATTTAGGCCCTGAAATGTGCTCTCTGGGGTCCGGTGTGTGTTTAAGTGTTTTGGGAGAACACAGAGAGAGGGGGGTGTCCCTTACAAAAACATCCTGCAGGATAGGCCTGCTGATAAAAGGCTTCGGCCAAAAGGACCATGGGATGTTTCTAGAAGGGACAGCTGACTCCAAACTCTTATATTTAGGGTACTCTTGGTACCACATTTAATTCAGCTTGTTTTGTGGCTGGATACCATGGTAAATGTAAACGTGACCATATCAGTTTAGGTCTTTCTAAAAGCGCAGGTAGGACTGTGTGAAGTAGTAAGTACTGTAGAGTTTACAAAGTACAGAGTTTACAAAGTGGGACCTATGTACAAAGTGGGGCCTGTGGGTGGGTTTATTTCACTGTGTAACGGATGGTAAGGTTGTTCTGGGACTCGAATTGGGAGGGACAGCGGGAGGGGGAGTGCGAGGGGGAGCTGTTGGGGGAGTTGGACCTGGACGAGACCGGGGAGGCAGCTGGGGAGTTCCTGGGAGACAGACCCATCCACTGCAGCGAAGACAGCGCCTTGTCAAAGACGTTACCGCCCGGCTTCCTGGAGGGCTGCACCCGAGGAATGTCCAACAGCACCCCCTGCCCGCTGGAGGACTTGCTACGCCGTATCGAGTTCCTCCTCAGCTGGGAGAACGCCGATGCCGGCATGGACGCCGAGAGGTCAAGCTCGGGTTCCCGCTCTTCCTCCTCGAAGGCGGGCCAGGCGGGCCAGCCGTGCGGGGACAGCGGCGAGGGGATGGAGAGGAAGTTCCTGGACGACTCCGAGTAGGAGCGCCGCTCCTTGGGCATCATGGCCCGCAGCGAGCGCTCGGGTGCCGAGGTGGACAGGTCAAACTGATACGACCCAAACGGCCCCAGGTCCCACGGCTCCTGGAGGTTCTCGAAGCTGGAGGCGTAGCGCAGACCCGCCGCGCTGCCCCTCCAGCCCTTGCTGGGCTGGGCGTACTCCTCCTCCACGTCCACCTCTATTCTAATGCAGGGCGAGTGGGACTTGGCCCTCTGCCTGCAGGCGTCGGGTCTCTGCAGCGAGCCCTTCGGACTAACCGGCGATCGCTCGGGACTGCGTCCGCGGGCCTCGGCGCCGGCCCTCTTGGCCTTCAGCTCCTGGACGTGCTGGCTGATCTCGTGGGCCAGGTCCAGCTTGTCCCCGTCCATGGACACTTGGATTTTGGGGACGCTGCACGGCTGCTGCTGCTGTCTCTTCTGCTGCTGCTGCTGCTGCTGTTGCGGCGGCCGCCTAGGCTGCCTTGCGGCCTGGGCCCTGCTGGAGGAAGGCAGGTTAACGGGGTGGGAGGGGGCCCTGCGGGGGGCCTGTTGCTGGGGGAGGAGGCGGGCCTGGGGGGCCTGCCCCGTCTCGTGGAATGAGTGGTGTGGCTGCACCGGGAGGCGGGGGGAGTTACTTTGGGACTGCTTCAGGACCTGAAACGGGGGACCACAGACGGCGTTAAAAACATGCAGACAAGGCGGCAGCAAGGAAACATTTCACTGCACCCAGTTCAGACAAGGTGGATGTACACTGACACACAAGCGCATGAGGCAACAGACGAGAACATCTTTTACCACGAAAGGAGGTTACACCAGGACCTGCACTAGAGAAGCTAGAGTCATAACCCATTAAGCTTACAGGGTTGAATCTGCACTCATCACCAAGTCCCATTTTCTAAACCACAGCTCATTCAAACAGGGCCTTCAAAATCACAGCTGTCAGAGGGGCTCCTCGGCACTGCGAGAGAACGGTTTGTTAACCAGCCTCATAAGGAAAAACTGTGAGTGTGGGAACACCACTGGTGCTCTCCTGAAGAGCTTCACCCTTTCAGTCCTGTTATCTCAGGTGTAGCTAAGCCACTCTCTGTGAGATGTGGATAAACCCTCCTGGCGGCCCCCCAACCCTCCCCACAGCCGCCGAAGCTCATACCTCCTTGGCCCAGGCCGGCTTGTCGCTGGGGTTCACCGCGTCCTTGTAGTGGTAGAGCTGTTTCTTGTCGGCAGGCCTGGCCTCCTGCTGCTGCTGCTGCTGCAGGGACACCAGGTACGCTCTCTCCTGCTGCAGCTGCCTCTGCAGCCGCTCCGCCTGCCGCTGCTCCTCCAGCTGCTTCCGCTTGTACTCCTGCGCACACACACACATGCACACACACGCACGCACACACACGCACACACGCACGCAGAAGGAAGGTCGTCAGTGACCCGGGGGCCTTGTACTGCCGTTGGGGAGACACCTGACAAGGGGCCACGCACTGGAACATGCACATAGACACAGGGACCAATACCGAGGGCTCTACCGGGGGTCACATGACACGGGACAGACCAATACCGAGGGCAGCTGAGGTCATATGAGGTAGGTTGAACCAATACCAAAGGCTCTTGGGGGTGGGGTGGGAGGGGTTCACATGACACTGACTGGGCCAATAGAGTGGGCATGCAGCGTGAAATGACAGGGGCTACGCCAACGTGCAGGGTCGAGGGTCACGTGATGGCCGTTTTTTCCAAAAGGGGGAGGACTGGTCAGGGTTTGGCAGGGCGGGCAGACCACAGAGCAGGGCAGGTCCTGTCTGCTGGGCTTGCTCTGGTGCCTGTGCCGGCCCGCCGTTTTTAATCAATTATTTCACAACCGACTGCTTTTTGGACGCGGAACAATCCGCAGAGCTTCCATTGACCGCGAGCGGAAATTAAACGAGCGCACTGATGAAGCTCCTGGCAGCTCCGCCATGTAAAATGGATCTCCCCTCTCAAGCACCAGGGCTGGGGGGGCACCCAGATCAGAGCACCGCCCTAGATGGGGAGCAAAGCCAGGCAGATCTGGGTTTAACTGGACTGCCTAACCTTTACATCTGTGCCACAAAACCCGAATAATACAGTTAAAATAAAAGAGGAGGAAGGGCAGCAGAACATATGAGCTCTGGGGTCTGTGGTAAGAAGGGGAGGGGGCTTTATTACATAATTCACCAGGAAACAGAATATAGAAAAAATGAGCTCTTAAAACTGTCTGAGAATCAGATTCTGACTTTTGTAGACAACCACGTTGCATTTACTATGCAAACCATCCCTCGGCATGATAACGTGGTATCCCAATGACCGCAGAGTCTTCTGGTACGATATAGAGGGAGGCGTGACTTGCTAATAATCGGCCAATGGCAGGCAGGTGAAATATGGCAGAGACCGCCCTTTCTCCGATCTGTGGCATTCAGTAAAACTAAACAAAAGATTCAGGGTGTCCCAGGGGCTGAAACAGACAGAGAGAGAAAAGAGAGAGAGAGAGAGAGAGAGAGAGAGAGAAAGAGAGAGAGGCACGTTCCTCATCCCGGCGCTGGCACCGCCGTAATTAAAGCAGAGGTTTACAGCCGGCCAAGTGCCAGGCAGCTTGCTCCCCCCGGAAGGTCTGCAGTGATTGGACGAGCCGCCGGAGGGGAGCCGCGTAACTCCTACTGCCATCTGAGCACCTGAGCGCCGGGCGGCAGAGTTCGGGGCTACAAATCACCACGGCGCCGGAGAGGTGGCAACGGAATAAATCAGCTGTCTCCGCCTTTACCGCCATTCTTACTTGTGGGCCGCCGTGAGGAGGGAAATGGATACTGTCTTTTAGACTGGTCCCTCCATCTGAGAGACTGGTAAAGGAACCCAGTGTGCCTTTAACACTTATTATTCAATTATGATTACTGCTGCATGCATTTACATAAAATACCATTTTTACCACTCAAACTACTACTTTAAATGCTTCACATGGGAGGACCAAATAGGAACAGGACCCAAGCAAAGGCTTGATATTCACAGTGATAATGTTAACTGTAGGTGTGTATGTAGGTGTAGGTATGTATGTATGCGTACACATGCACATAAATGTATACACACGTTATATCAAAACAACGATTGCTACAGTTTTAGCATTGTGGCATTTTTAACTTAAGAATCAGTCAGACAGCCTTTACTGATCCTCGTTCCAGTAGGGTGATCACACAGCCACAGGGAACATGCACAAGAGAAACAAGGCGGAGCCACAAGAGGGAGGGGTGGGGCCACGAGGAGGAGGGGGCGGGCAGAGGGAGACCCTGTGCCTTTACCAGAAGAAGAGCCTGCTCCTGTAAGAGCTGCTGCTGCAGGATCTCTAACTGTCTCTGCTCCTCCTCCAGCTGACGGCGGATATACTCCTGCAGCCCCGATCAGCGTGAGGGAGAAAGAGAGAGCAGTGATTCACTCAGACAGACCTGGCCTGAGGGCGAGTGACAGAGAGGGGGGGTGAAAGAGAGAGAGGGCGAGAGAGGGCGAGAGAGAGAGAGAGAGAGAGAAGAGAAAGAAGAGAGAGAGAGAGAGAGAGAGGGCAAGAGAGAAATGTTGAGGGGGGAGAAAGAGGGGTGGGGGAGAGAGAGAAAGGTAGAGGGGGAGAGGGAGCAAGAGGGAGAGAGGTAGAGGGGGAGAGAGAGAGGAACATCTCTAGAGCTTTTCTCCAGTTCCCTTTGTTGCATCCTTGAATGTGAGAGAGAGAGACAGTAAGAGAGAGAGAGCAAGAGAGAGACAAGAGAGAGAGACACATTTCAACAGCTTTTTCCCCCCTTCCTTTGTGACATCTTACAATGCAAGAGAGGCAGTGAGAGAAAGAGGCAGAGGGAGGAGAGAAAGGGAGAGAGCAAGGGTGACCAAGAACACAAACCAAAAGGCAAGGCATTAGCCTCCTTAGCCCCCCGAAGTGGAAGGAGTAGTCAAGGACAGCTGGGGACACGCCAGTGAAGCTACAGTCACCCCGTTGTAAGGATCACACTACCGTCAGAGGGCTGTCCTCTGAAGTAAAGACAGCAACCATCATTAATCCTCCAACCCTCACCCTTTTAATGACCGGTCAAGGGCGGAAGATGGCTCCTTCAGACCGGACGCTTCCGCGGCGGAAAAAATCAGCGTTTAGGCCCGTCACCCGGAGCCAGCCTCGGTCCGCGGTGCTAAAGCAAGCAGAAATTACCCACGGCTGCTCGCGATTAGTCACCCAGACAGCGCTGCGGCTGTCGTGTCATTTCAGGGCACTTATTCTTGGAGGGTTGGGGAGGGGGTTGGGACAGGAGGAGGGGAAATGCGGTAACATGGAGTCGCTGTCAGGCAGCCTGCGCGGATATTTTTTTAAAACCCGTCCACGTCTCTGCCGGGATGCGCGGTGCGCTAATTAGCCTTATCCTCGGGGAGGGATACACCTGAAGGAATCAAAGATGTACGTTACAGAGAGAGAGAGAGAGGGAGAGAGAGAGAGAGGGAGAGAGAGAGAAAGAGAGAGAGATGGATATTTCATGTTCTCTATTTTCAGAGCTGTTTGTGCTACGGCCGTTAGTGTCAATATTATGTCGTGTGTCGTGCCCATAAGGCATTTGAGCTCAGCTGAAATGAAAGGAGAGAGAGGGCAAAATGAGAGAGAGAGAGACAGAGAGGATGAAACTGCCAGAGAACAGACAAGAGGATAGGCAGAAAGAAAAACGAGAGAGTGAGAGAGATGGGTATTGAATGTGACATTAAACCGTGGCCGTGACTGAAGGGTTCACCTCCGCGTGGCATTATAGTGGAGCGCTCGCGCGAGTGACAGACTGCAGCCACTCTTTCACTCACAGACACACGGGGTCACCTGACACCCCGACACCGCGGCTCTCATCCCAGACAGAGCGCTCTGCCATCCAGGACAGCTGTGGCCGCTAGCCATGCTAACAGCGCTGTGATCCGCTCTGTACCCGAGAGGAGGCTAACCAGTAGCACAAATAGGGCTGACATCCTCAAAACACAAACACACACGCATGCACCAACACACGCACACACACGTATACACACACACTGCTTCACAATACTATTTATACAGGCACACACATGCCTGAACACACACACACACACACATACACACGCACGCACACACACACACACACACACACACAGAGCTTCGCAGTACTGGTTATTAATACGCGCACACCACAAGCACACGCTCACAGGGGTATAATTATGCCTGACAGCTCAGACGCTGTGAGGACACCAATGTTCCCCTCCACTCAGCTGCTCTCTCCTTCTCTCCCCCTCCTTCCCCTCTCTCCTTCCTTTCCTTCTCCCCCTCGCCCTGCAGTCTGATCACTTAGCTCTCGACCCCCTACCGCCCTCTCCCTGGCAGGAGCGGGTTATCACAGCCCGGTGACTCAGCACGGCCGCGGGGGCGAGTCCCTCACCCCCCCCCCACACACACAGCCGGGGGGGCTTATCAGAGGAAATGGACTAAGAGCAGGGCTTATATGGTCAACCGCAGCGACAGGGCAGATAGGAGCGGAAGTCAGCCACGCTTGGCCTCAAACTCCACTCTGGAGGGACCGTGCCAAGGCTCTTATCTCCCCCGGCAACAGCTCAGCCTCTCTTTGGACCCAGTGCTGTTGCCCCTGGCGTCCACTGATTATGACATCAGCAATATGTCGCAAGCCGCTTCTAGATTACATGGTGAATTTAGCAAATTTATTTTATAAAAGGTAAAAAAAAATAAATAACAAACTGAGTTCTACCTCAGCATTAAACACAGCATGTATGAAAGTAAGGAATCATTTTGTCTTCCACTATAATTTAAAAGACAATAATTAATTTCAGTCAAGTTAAAAATTCAAATGAATCATGTAATTGTTTCTTCTGCAATGGGAATCTGCTGTTTCTGCGTACGGCAGGGGACACATTCAGAATGTAAAATTACTTCAGCAGCTTTCAAATTCTGTGTTCAAATCTGAGCCAGCGTTAGTCGCAATTTATCAACTGAATGATTGCGTTAAATCAAAGAATTATTAAATGCAGGATGCCTGTGGGGGAACATCACAAGATCAGAACCAGCTAAGCAACACAGGGCCCGATGCATCTTGTGTGTCCTTTTTAACTTCCCAGTGTGCCTACTGAACTCCCTGAGGAAAAACACAACTTCTCTGCCCTTAAGAAAAGACAATGATTAAAAACAGAAATGTGTTAGTCTGAGACACTCTGTTCAGTCTGTATGGAGTGTTTTATCAGCTGTCAGAGATCTTTAATTGGACCATGAATCAAAGGGGTGAATGCCGGAGTTCACAGCATGGAGTGGAGGAAAACACGGGACTCTGTGTGTGTGTGTGTGTGTGTGTGTGTGTGTGTGTGTGTGTGTGTGTGTGTGTGTGTGTGTGTGTGTGTGTGTGTGTGTGTGTGTGTGTGAGAGAGAGAGAGAGAGAGAGAGAGAGAGAGAGAGAGAGAGAGAGAGAGAGAGAGAGAGAGAGAGAGACAGTCTATTGCTGTGTGTCTGTGAGGGAGAGTTTATGGATAAGTGAAATCAAGCGATAAGGTGTGTGTGTGTGTCGGTGTGTTTGTATGTGTGTATGTGTACCTGCTCTCTGCCTTCCTCCTCTCCTGAGCTGTGTGTGTATATAAAAGTAGGTGTACGTATGAGTATATGTGAGTGCGTGTGTATATGTATATAGGTGTAAGGGTGTGTATATATACCTGCTCACGTTCCGCCTGCCTCCTCTCCTCCTCTCTCCTGAGCTGCTCCATCTCCTCGTAGCGCCTCCTCTGCTCACGCTCCTGCTGCTTCCTGAGCTCCCGTTCCCGACGCTGTTGCTGTGGGACGGAGGAGGAAAGCCGTTATTACACACACCTACTGTACACAGCTGCACCGCTTCACAGGGAAGTGAACCATGAAGAGTGTAGCCGTCTCCCCTGCAAGAGAGCCAGTGTGCTGGGGTGTAATTCCATCTGTCCACCACTAGATGGCAGGAGCACACACATACGGGCATACACAAACATGGGCATGCACACACACTCCCTTTCTCCCAAAACCCCCCCCACACACACACACACACACACACCTCAGAGAGGGATGGAGAGGCCAGCTGACTGCTGGCCAAGCTGAGGGTCATTGACAGGAGTGATATCGATATCTGGACATAAAGAAATTACTCGGCAGCCTCTGGAATACAAATCCAGGCGGAGCCGGGGCAAAGCAGAGGGGGGCATTTGAAGGGCGGGTGTTTCTTTGCCGACGGGCCGTCCGCTCTCTCCCCTGCTCTCCTGCGCTGAGCCGAATACCAATGCCACAGGGTCTCAGAGCATGGGACCTGAAGGGGGCGCAGCCAAAATGGAGACGCCTTTCCGGGACATCCCGGAAAAATCACCTTTTTGGATAACAAATTATGAGCTTTGCAAAAATAACTACGGTGAGGCTGTAGACTATTTTTGCCTTTGAGGGGGATTTCTTTACATCCGTCCACAGATGTGAATGCTACACGCTAAGCTAAGTAATGGAAGTCCATGGGTATGCCACGCCTCCCCTGGGTACAGACCAATGGAGTAAGCCACAGATAGAGACATCAGCTCAGCTGAGCATCCTGCAATTTGATGGGGAACCAGATGAGAGACCATCGCTGACACACCTTCATTTCTGAGCTTGTCTCTGTCAACTGTAATGGCACGGTACGCAAAGCTTAAAAAACAGACCTTTACCCTAACACCTCTCTTACTGGGCTCAGACTCATTTTCAAGCACATAAGATCATATAATGAATTCATACCTGAATGGGACACGAGACATTAGGTATCCTATCTGCTTTGTTATGTCCGCAAAGGTGCTTGTTTTCTGCCTCTTGTAGCTCTCATATGAGCTACCTCCAAAGCACAGAACGGGTGAAACAAGTTCTGGGTCAACACCTAAGGGCATCCTACGGGATTTCTGGAACATGGCAAAGAACTCAGTGTCAAACTGAGTGTTATTATCTTGGGTACTTATTAGCCTGGCAGATAATCTTATCCAGGAGGGCTTGCATAATAGTGTTTCAAACCCAGATCACGGTGCTTAACCTGCACAGCTTCAGTAAATATCCAGCTGTATAAATGGCCCATGCGTAAACTGTGCGCTGCCCGTAGGGTACCTGCTATTTTCTATGCAAATACAGCTTGGTTCAGCTTGCCACAACCATGGCCCTGCATCGATGTTTGTCCGAGCCTAGCCGCTGTGGTGGCCCCCGGTATCCTGTAGGGTACCGCTAGGTAAGCACCTGGGTGTTGACCCAATTCTGCCATTGAGGAGAGCGGAGAGAACTTCACATAACGGCTGCCGCCACACAGGTTTCTGAGGGCTGCAAAAACGTTAACACGTATGGCACCGACAACCAGACTGAACGTGCGCTCAGAGTGTTCCGAAAACAACGTTCCACCCACACCGTCCCCGGGCTGTACACCTCGCGCTGGTGTGTGAGGACGCGCTGTACGATCCCCGTGGGAACGATCCCCGTTGGAACGCCGACCCAGACCGGGGCTTTTTCCCCCTTTCAGACGTGATCAGGGGCTCGCTCCTTTAAGCCCACCGTTTGCCAAAAGGCAAAGGAATAAAGTTTTAGTCTGTGAAAAATCCCGGCTCTCATCCCTAACAGAGCAGTCCTTGTGACTGCGGCCTTTTCCGACAGCTTATTCAGGAAAGCACACCGAGCACAATGGCACTTTTCTCTGCCCCTGAAATAACAGTGATATTATGGCTTAGCGTGTAACGCCGGCAATCGCATTAGAGGCAGAAAATCTTAATCTCAGCGTATTCGTATTCCATTAGTTTCAGATAGTGGGAAATTGGTTATTTTTTTAATCTATTTTTCCTAATGGCAAAAACAACAAAACGCTGGTTTCAAATTAGCACAAATGACTGACAATAGAGGTGGCACTGCCCTGTTTGCCTGCAGCTGAGAATGACATGACAGGTAGTGAGGGTTTTTATGTCATGTAAAACACAAGCACAGGCACAGACATGCAAACACATTCGTGCTTGGGCGTACACACACACACACACACACACACACACACACACACACACACACACACACACACACACACACACAGAGATTCATACTCACACATACACTTGCATATGGAAGTACATACACATGGAAATGTGCACATATGCACACACACAGACAGGCACACAGATATGCACACTTCCATGTAAGGCCTATTAAGCCTGCGTTCTGCTGGTGACGGCCGGACGCCGTGACGGCATTGAGGTGACACGGGTCAGCGGCGCGTGCCGCAGTGAGGTCACCCCACCATCACCCACCTCCTCCAGCCTCCTCCTCTGCTCCTTCTGCTCCTCGATGCGCTTCTGCCTCTCGGCCAGCAGTTGGCGCTTGTGCTCCTCGTTCTGCTGCTGCTCCAGCTGCTGTCTGCGCAGGGCCTCCGACCGCTCCTTATTGGCCAGCTGCAGGCGCAGGAAGTCCCGCCTCAGGGTCGACTCCCCGGGGATGTTGATGAGAGAGCTGTGTGGGGAGGCGGGGGGGGATCCTTGACTCGTGTGCATCGTTAAGCGCCAAGCACGCTTCCGTTAACACAGACAGCCAGCGCACGCGGTCACACACTCATCCCGACACACAACAAATACACACACCCTGACACAGATATGCACACCCGCACTGTAATGCTCACACACACACCCTAACCTTAATGCATACAAATTCTAAAGCTGATACACACACCCTTGCCCCAACACACACACACCCTAACACTGACCCACATACATCCATCTTCAGGCTGACACACACCTAAACCCCGATACACACATGCACAAACATGCGTGCACACGCACGCACACAACTACACACGGTAACCCTGACACACACACACACACACACACGGCGCGGTCCTACCTACCTGGGCTCGCCCATGTCATTCTCCTCCTCCTCTTCCTCACTCCCGCTGTACTCATATTCTGTCTCATCTAAAACCAAGACAGACGGAGGTGTGTGACATTCGGACCAGTGAGGACGAGTGCCAGACCAGCGCCAATCACCCGCCACAGGAACTCAATTCAAACACTCGAGACGGACGAGACATCGCATCCACCCAGCCGACCACGTTATGACGACAGTCGTATTTCGGATAAAACGCATCCCCCCGGCCCACTTTGATCATTAGCGGCCTCTTTGGCCCCGGGCAGAGCCATTAGTGATGCCGAGGCGGGTGAAAGGCTGAGGGAAATACGTCTTCCTCAATAAGCCCTTCACTGGAGGCTTTCCAGCTGCCCATTACAGTGGGAGAGCACGCTAAAAATACAGAGCCGCGCCGTTTTAAACTTGCATTTATCTTGTCTCCATGTGAAGTGCGAAGCCAAAGAGCAGCCTGTCAGTGTAAGTGATGCTAATGGCAGAGGGACCAGAGGAGACAGCGGTGACAGGGCGCTGCGGTGGGTGGAACATTAGCACAATACTTCATACGCTACACTTAATTCTTATAGTTATTTACACCTTTCTCCCCCTGTTTTTGTTATGCTCCCTGTGGTCATTAAACTGTGTGAAACGCTCACCTCCCCCCCTCAATAACCTGTAAGTGTGGTCCATGTGGTCTCTAAACAATGTGAAACTCTCACCTTCCCCCCGTTTCCTCTCGGTACAGTCCATGTGGTCATTAAGCTGTATGAGATCCCCCCCATTCCACTTGGTATGGGCCATGTGGTCATTAAGCTGTGAAACTCTCACCTTTCTCTCCCCGCTTCTTCTTGGTGCGGTCGATGTGGTCCTTGAGCTGGATGCGGACCTGCCTCTCGTTGGTCTGGTCCCGGATGAAGGGGTGTTTGAGGAGCTGCTCAGTGCTGGGGCGCTGGCCGTGGTTCTTCACCAGGCAGCTCTCGATGAACGACTGGAACTTCTTGGACCTGCCAGGCGGGCGATGGGCAGCGGGTAAGAGGTCTGGAACAAGGGTCTCTCTCTGCACTTCTCTTCACAACTGGAGCTGAACTTCCACTTACACTCTTCCAGTTGAAATTACTGACAGTGTAGTGTAGCACTACCACAGATACTATCGCAAACAAAAACCACATTGTTCATAGCTTGTTCACAGTAAGGAATCAAGATCATAACTGACAGGCAGACAGCCATATGCCTGCTGGGTAAATGCACAGTATTTGACCTTGAGAGATGTCAGAAGGGGATTAGCCTGCACAATTTTAATCATGAAACATCTTGCGTGCAGGATGGCCGCGACCGCTCTCGGACTCACCATTTCTTGGACTTGAGTCGGGGCGCTGGATTTCGGGGGATCAGAAACAGGGCCCTCATCGGGTGCATGTCGCAGAGGGCTGCAGGAAGGAGGAGAGACGCGTTGAGAACGGACAGAAGCCACTTCCCGTGCTTGTCTAGGACCCCTCCAAAATTGTCATATGATTCAAGGTTTCGTCTCTTTCACTGGCTGGAACCAAATGTTCATTGTGTTCAATGCAGAGCTCCACAGCTGGGTTGACTTAGGCACAACAGCAAAGGCAACCTTGGAGCAGCGTGGCACTTTAAGATGCCCTGGCATGGTTTGGAAACAGTGCGAAATGCCTCTAGACTGTACTGTACCCTCCCACTGATTCGATTCTCATGAGGTTTGAGCCAAACACCCAAAATACCAGGACATGGCCCTTAGCTTCAAAGGAACAGACTGCGGTGAGAATCTTTAACCGTTTAGTACACATGGTGGACGCGGTGCCAAAGGGCGTGCCGAGTGGCGAGCCACCTCGTTAAAGAGAACGGTTGTGGTAACGTTCCCTGGATTCAACAGCTAGTCTTACTGGGAAGATTCCCTAACCTGCACGCCATACTGCCGTCCTGGCACATTGCGCCATATCGGCTAAGAGTCACGCCACGCTTGCCTTCCCTCGATGCTCAAAGCTGCAGCTACACCGGATATGGCGTAGCACACACATGTCCATTCCCACTGTGAAGCATTTGCTAAAAGCAGCGGCATTCGTCAAAAGCAGCTGCAGCTGCTTTTTAACCAGACTGCGTAACAAGCACGCATGGCGACAAACTGCGGCAACAAATCGGACAAACCCTAGAAGTTCCACTGGTTCAACTCCATCTCACTTTATCTAAAGCGAGACCATACTCTCATCGCTACTTCCTGGTCCGGCTCAAAGGTGTTCCTGTCGCCATTTGAACAGCTGAACTGAGGAATTCTGCCAACAGAACTCCTGATTCAATCATTTTAAATGTGTTAAATACAGAGCTCCCTGAATCCCGGCTACTACAGAGTATCTTTGGTTTCCAAGTGATGGGCTTGGAGAGAATGCCATTCGCTTTATCCCTGGAGGCAGAGGTTACCGTGACTCCTGGTGAATTACGTTATTCACCTCGTGCCGTTCAGAGTTTATGACCTTACACCGTTTCTCCTTTGCAAGATCGAATCTGCAGACCAAACAGCAGCACAAAATATCACTGAAGGCAGCGAGTGGGGACAGCAGGCCTGAGCAGGAGTCGCGCTGCATTACGGCTACGACAGGACCGTACTGCAGCAGGCCCTGCCGCGAGGCGGGCCTCAGACCCGCTCACCCCGCTTCCCAGGGGGCGGAAAGACGCAGAGACACGCCGCATTTCGCGAACATTTTGTCCCACGCCGACCCCGCTTCCAGTGTACAAACAGTTTGAGGGGAAGTCTTTAATTGGGTTCTGTGGAACAGGTCTGCCTTCTGTTAGCGCTCGCAGGTATGTGAGCAGGGCTGCCAGAGTCCCCCTGACAACCAGCCAGTGCTGCAGAGGCGGAGGGGCGGAGTCGCACAGGTGCAAAGGTGGGGTGGGGGGTGGTGGGAGGTATAGCAGGCACGCAGTTTGTTGAGTTTCAGGCTCGGCAGAGGAAAGACCGCACTCAGAGAGGGCGTAATGCGTTTGTTTACTTCAATAGCGGTGCTGCTGAGAGATTCAGTTAGATCTGGAAATGAGCAAGGAGGGCAATTAAAGAAATAAACACACCCAGATGACACCCTTGCTCAGACACGCACACACGCACACACACACAGGAATTGGCCATGGTACTGGGGGACTTGGGGGAGGGGGAAGAGGTGTTACAGAAAACCTCTGCAAATTTCTGGCTGCGGAGAAAAAACTGAAATCAATAACTAAAGTCAATACAAAATAAAAATAATGCAAAATTAATAATGCAGGAGGAAGTCATTCCCCTGAGAGTATATGCCGTACGGTATATTTTGGTACACGCTTTGAAGTTCCAGAAGTTCCACGCGATGTTCCCTTGGACAAAGCAAACGGCAAGTTATGAGTTCTTTTAGAGTTTTTAATATTGCCACCACAAATACAGCCTCGCAGAGAAGATTAAATATGCATCTGACTGTTCCTGCGCTAACATGCTCCATTGTGCAGTGAGGCATTAAGACCTGTGCTTGTCACTGCAATTTCCTGCTCCTTGAGATGATGAGCGAACGCACACCTTTGTCACCCTAGAAGGCTCTGGTCGGGGGAGGTCACGGTGTGCTGTTTGCCAGCTGTAATGCGAGGCTACATTGCGATGCTCTTACGCACTCCCCGTTGCAGTGCTCCTCGCTGATCCCAGGTCAGTGCGCTAACAGACGCTGTGGCTGCCTGTCTGTTCTTGAAAAGTTGAGTGGCGTGGCGAGTGCGGGACAGGTGCATGTAGTACAACCCCGACCTGCCCCCCCCCCCCGTGCCACCAGACTGTCACGACAGCTGTGTCCCTGTGGTCAGTAATTCTGCCACAGAGCACAGTTGTCTGGTTTAATGACCCCCCCCCCCCACCCACACACACACACACACACATACACACACACACACACACACACAAGACACGCACACACACGCAGGCACACCGACACATGCACAGACACACCCACACACATACGCACGTCTTTTTCCAGGTCGGGGAATAATTTTCAAGTTCTTTCCCCTGAATTGGCCTGAGTTGAGTTTTTTCCCTCCTTTTTTTATTCCCTCTGGAAAATTCACTATGCTACTTGTAAAGCAATTTGTGACTGAATTGTGATCTGAATTGTAAATGCAAATTGTTAATGTGCTATAACAAATAAACTTGAATTGACTTGCCTTGGCACGCACACAAACGCGCACACACACACACAAACCTGTGACTCTGGCATCCACTGAAGGGCACTAAGAGCTGTTCTCTGAAAATCAATCAGAAGCTTACAGCTAACTACCATCACACCTGGGTATCCATCCGGACCTTGAAATTCATTTAAAGTTAATGGGGGAATGAGTCGGGGGGAACAGCAAGTCAGCAAGCACTGATGAGTAGCAGGAACACACAGACAGCGGCGCTAGCAAAGGCACATTTGGAAATGCTTGGACAGCAGGCGACTCTTCCTGTTAGTGCCACCTACTGCGATTTTGTTGCATACCTTTTCTTTTTGGGTACATGCCTCTTTTTTCCAGGACCTTTTCTCTTTTGTAAGCATTAAAGGGCCTGGTTATGCCTTTTATTATATTAGGTTATAACTGGTTCTAAGAATTAACGTATTACTAAAGGAATGGGGCTACTCACGTGGAGCTCCTTCGGCCATTTCGATGGCTGTGATTCCCAAGGACCACAGGTCACTCTGAAAGGAGAGAGACAGGGGAGGGGCGGCAGGAGAGAGACAGGGGAGGGGGGGCAGGACAGAGACAGGGGAGGGGGGGCAGGACAGAGACGGGGGGAGAGACAGGGGAGACCGTTAGAAATGCAGGCTCGCTCGAGGCCCAGAGAGAGGACCGGTTTAGCATTCACAGCAAGGTCGGTCACACTGGGGGAATCGGCCCTGCCGCTCATCTCTCAGGGCCTGCATAACTCACCCGGGAGCACTTCACATTTCCACAGTGCTGGGCGTTCACTCAACACTTGTGCGGGGCCCGATACGCAGCCGGAACGCACGCCGGCCTCGGTCAGAGCCTTATGGGCCTGGTTCGTGCCTCACCTAACTACGACTGCTTTAGCACCTCAACACTGGGCTA